>PVHP010003672.1:53179-76922 GCA_004024765.1 Zapus hudsonius
CTCTCTCTCTCTCTCTCTCTCTCTCTCTCTCTCTCTCTCCCTCCCTCCCTCCCTCCCTCCCTCCCTCTCATCTCCTTGAAAAATAAAAGTATTTTTTAAAAAAGGACAGAGAGCTGAAATTCAAAGGGGAGTCTTTTTGCCTGCCAGTCGTCTCACACTCATCTAGAGATGAAACTAACCCTCAGCAAGCGGCAAGGAGAAGTGTCTGTAGGATACAGCTGCAGTATCACAAAGACAGACAAACAGACAAGGGTGGATTTAGAGCTGAGCAACCCTACATCGAAGTGTAGCAAAGATAAGACTTTCTGTCTAGCACTGGTCTGATTTTCAGCCCTGGGAGACCCTTCATGTGTTCTTTCAAAAAAGGTTGACTGTATGCTACAGATAATTCTAGTTGGTCATACTCAAGAGTGTATGTGGGTAGGTTAAGACCCATCATCAAACATGCAAGAGTCAATGATGGAGAAATGGTTTTACCAGGTCTTAGGTAAAAGGAAAAGGTCAAGAGAAGAATGTTTATAGAAGTAAGTATGGCCAAAATGGATGTATCTTCACCTAACTGTTTCTTTTCCTCCTGAGCAGCCAGCTAGAGTCCATTCAAAACTTCCTTTTACAATCAAGGTAGCCACAGGACTGGAGTTCATCCAGTGGAATATAAGCAAAAGCAAGAGAGCCTACTTCCAACCTGTTCCCACGGGTCACCAGATGGCAATGGGGGAGACTAAAATTAAAATATATACATGTATGAAAATGTCAAAAAATTAATTAATTAAAAAATTCTTGTTTACACAAATTCCCTATGTTGTTTTCTATTCGCCAAGCTTTAAACCATAGAAAAGTAGTCATTCCACTCCTTAGAGCTGAGGCACATAGAAGACTTAGAAAGAATAAGCTGTCAATTACCTCTGTTTCTTCTATTTATTATTACATCATTATTTTTATCAATTACCTTTGCACATGTGTATATGTGTGTTTGTGTATTCATGTGTGAGCACAGGGGACAATTCTGAGGGTCAGCGGGTCCTCACCTTCTCTCTTGTTCGAAGCAGGGTCTTATATAGTTCCCTCACTCTCATGCCAGGCTGTTTTTGACTCTCACCTCCTCATAGACATGCTGGGATTCCAGAAACTTATGATTGCATCTGGATTCCTGTGCATGCTGGGAACGAGAACTCAGGTACCCATGCTGTACAGCAAACACTGGATCCCCTGAGCCTCTCCTCAGTCTAGACCTAACAAAATGCAAATATTTCTATTTTAATCATTTGTTTAAATATACTTCCATGACTACCAAATCTTGGGTTAATTTCTTCCCTAAACATGAAGTTCAATTTTTAAAAATTTCTTTTTTAAAATCAAACTTCCAATGGAGGGATGCTGCCCAGTAAAGGGGAGTGGGGATTTGGAATGAATCCGTTTTAGGAAAGGGACGCTTTTAATGAGCCATGTGGGTGAACAAGTCCTGCCAAGAATGTGGTGGCTCAGAGGAGTCACAGCATTTAGCCCCTGCTCCGTGAAAAGCACTTAGTTCAAAAGTAATTACCATCTAACTGGCACTGGAGGGGAGAGAAAAGAAGTAACTGTGTTCATCTTGTGATTAAATGGCAATTAGCAACTAAGTGCCCAGCAATAACATGGTTCTCAGCAACTCATCACCACAGCTTCCCCTCCCCCACTACCAGCCCTCTGGGCATCAGAGCCCTATGCATCATTAAGGGCCCTTGGGACTCCCAAGATCAGCCCTCACACCAGCTAACATAGGTCAGATGGAAGCCAAGTGAGTGGTTAAGGACACAGACTCCACAGCCAAGCCTCTCAGGCTCCAAGTGTGGCTTTACTACTATGGAGACACCAGGTGGGTGGGCCCCATTACTTAGTGCCCACCATATAGTCACCTGCAAATTGGGAGGAAACGAATTGCTTCTAACACATGCCTTGATTATGAGGCTTAAGCTTGTTCATAGATGCAAAGTATTTAAGGGTAAGAGTAAACCCACAAAGGTGGCTAATGTTCCCCTATGATTCCCTCCCTTGAAACTGAAATACATTAACTCTCTCCTACTATCGCATAATTTAGTGCTAAAAGTAAAATTTTTAAACAGAACTGTATTTCCTCAAACCAAAATCAAACCCTCTCCCTTTGGGTGGCCTGCCCCTTCACTTATGAATTCAGATTTATCCAATACCCAAGGAACTATCCTCCATTTTACCAAGGGGTGAAAGTGACAGAAGTGCTGTCCTGAATGGAAAATGTTAATTACACAAGAATTACAAGGCTGTGGATTTAGAGCCAAAACTAGAAAGTCTAATATCTCCAAACTGGAATAAAAGGGAACGGACCGAAAGAATGCCAAGGGGAAGGTTCATGTGGTCAGCTCTGGATCGCCTTCATCTTCAGGGGTGGACTGTTTGCCAGGCTGTGTCTCCTCTCATCATGGTCATTGTGCATCTGGTATGCAAAGCATTACTAAAATCACTTTTAAAATATAAGCAATCGATAACTTGGGAAAAACCATAAAACTTCTGGACTACCATCTGTAGCAGGGTGTGCTGTTTGTGCATGCATGTGCACACACGTGCAGACTATAAAGCTTAAGGATACTCAGAGGAATAGATTCCATGTCTATTCCTCCTTATGTTTAAATAATTTCATCCATCATCATAATCTATGAGCTTGGGGCACACTGGATACAAAATGTTTGCTGAGCTATATGTTAGTGAACAATTTAACAAGCACTGCAGTTGCTGATTCAGAATCGAGTCAAGCTGTTTAAAGCAGGGCAGGAGCAGTAGGCTGGGGAGATGGCTCAGCAGGTAAAGTGCTTGGCATGCTAGCATGAGGACATGAGTTCAAATCCTCAGAACCCACATAAAAATACCAGCTACAGCAGCAGCTCCGCATTGAGAGAGAGAGAGAGAGAGAGAGAGAGAGAGAGACCTAGTCTCAAGGAAGAATATGGATGAACAACAGGGAAAAGGACACCTGAAGCCCTCCTCTGGTCTCCACATGCACGTGTACAGTGTGCACATCTGCATACTCTCGTGTGCACACACCATACCCCCTCCCCACATACAAACCTGCCCGGCATGACGGTAATCCTCCTGTAAGCCCAACACTGAGGGGGCAGAGACAGGAGGATCCCTGAAGCTTGCTGGAGCTGATATAGCCAAATCAGTGAGCTCTAGGTTCAGTGAGAGAGATCATATTATAAAAACAAGGTGGAGATGTGATAGAGGAAAACACCCAACACTCACCTCTGGCCTCCACAAGCATGTAAACATGTGTGTGCACACCCATGTGCACCTAAATGCATATGAACATGCAGACACAAATGCATAACATACGCATTTACACACAAAAAAAACAAAAAGCAAAGTGATAGCTCCAGAATTCTGAAATACACTTTCTGAACTTACCAAGAGAAAGCCACAGTGATTAAACGGATGGAAATGTGAATCTGACTTTTTCAGGGTACCATGTTGTTGCTGTAACAGACCAGAACCGTGGTCCCTATGACGACCACCTTGGTAGCTCTTGAAGAGGTCCCTTCACCTCACTCCATACCGCTCTGCATCACTTTGCACAAGCAATGTGTACTTACAAGAGGAAAAAACAACCGTGAGAACTTTCCTTCTTTCTCCTTGAATGTAATCGTGTCAGTACCGAGTGGACCTCGGGGCTGTGAGTATGTCAGACCAATCATGAGGACTGCTAACGTGGTTTCTATTGAATGCAATGGATTCATTAGGGGGAATCATTTGATAAGTCGGGAGGACTGCATTTTCACTCCATTCATCTTTGTCTTCATGGTCCACTGGCTCACTGCTGACAGGACCGCTCTGAGCATCCTTGCTTGAAGATGCTGGCTGTGGGACAAAGGCTGCCATCACTGACACATGACAGCCACCACATTCCAGTGGTGGCCCCACTCTCTGCAGAACAGTCCTCATTGCCCCAGAGTTACAAGGATGAACTCTAAGCCCTTGAGAGCTTCTTCTTCCTAACAGACAGTGCATATCAGGGCTACAGGCAGCTTTGATATCAAAAGTTCTAGGAGCTATGATTTCTCAGGTAGTGGTGAACTGAGTAGTGACTTCCAGAGAGGATATGTCTAAGTCCTCACCTTTCATAACCTATGCAGGTGACATTATTTAGAACAGGATCTTTGCTGATATAAACTAAAGATCTTAAAAACATGCTTGCCCTGGATTTAGGGTGGCCCCCAAATCTAATGATGGATGTCTTTAAAGGATAAAGGCAGAGGAAGTTTTACTACACCACTAAACAAAATACTAAATATTATCATCTTATAAAGAGAAAAGGTTTATTTTGGATCCCAGTTTTAGAGGCTTGAATCTACTATCTACAGACCCCTTTGTGTTAGACCTATAGCAAGAGATACCCAGGGACCAAAGCCATTTACATTACAAGCCAGTGAGAAAAAAAGAGAAACTGAAAGGGACTAGGGTGCCACAATTGTTCCCATTTGCCTAAGGACATCTGTGGTGCTTTGAATCAGGTGTCCTCCATAAACTCATGTGTTTTGAAGGCTTGGTTCCCAGCTGATGGCAGTTTGAGAGATGGAGCCTTGCTGTAGGAGGTGTGCTACTGGGGGCGGGCCTATGGGTATTACAGCCAGCTCCCCCTGCCTAGAATTGGACTTCCTCTCCTGCTGCTGTTGTCCACCTGTTGTGGCAGAGGGGTTGTCCAGCCTCTGCTCCTGCCATGTTGTTCTCTGCCATCATGGAGTTTCCCCTCGAGACTATAAACCAAAATGAGCAACTTGCCTCCCATCAGCTGCTCTGGTCCTACAAGGACCTACTTAATAGCACCACATCCAAACAAACAGCACCACCAGAGGGACCAGACCTTGAATGTATGGACCTCTAAGGGGACACTTCCCCAAAACACAGCACACACATAAGCGCACACATATGAATAGGTGCGCATGAACACACACACACACACACAGAGAGAGAGAGAGAGAGAGAGAGAGAGAGAGAGAGAGAGAGAGAGAGAGAGAGAGAGAGAGGAGGGAAAAGCCTGGAAAGATTTATCTACAAGCCAAGAAATGTCAGGCTCCCAGCACCCACAGAAGCTAGGCAAGAAGTATGAACACAGATCCTCTGGAAGAAGTCAACTCTGTGGACACCGTATTATGAACTTCTCTCCAGAGCCAAAAGAGAACACATCTCTGTTGTTTGAAGACACTCAACTAGTGGCAATTTATTGCATCAGCCCTGGAATGCTAACATATCATGAGATAAAGCTTAGGAGAAGCCAGGGACCTCAGGAATCTGACGATATGCACAGGGAGGCTGGGGCAAGGTTACCTTTGAATGGTACAAGATCTTGCTAAGCAATGTTCATGAGAACAGAGCTTCTCAGGCCCCTCCTCATCACCAGATGCATCCTAAATAGATAATTCATGTTCATGTTCGTTCATGACATTAAGAAGTACAGGATCCCTGAAGCTTGCTAGAGCCAATACAGCCAAATCAGTGAGCTCTAGGTTAAAGAAAATTACTTTCTTGAGGGAGAAAAAGAAGAAATTAGTGTAACTCCAATGCAATGCTGGCATCCTACTCCTACCACACACACACACACACACACACACCCCTGCACACATATCCCTTTAGGGAGCTGACATCCTCCTTCACTAACACCTACCTTTGGGCTTCCCAGTGGGTCTCTGGAGAGCCAGGACTGTGCCTCTACCTCAATCATCCCAGCAACCAAGGTCATGCCCAGTGCACACAGGAGTATCTTAGTTAACTTTCTGTTGCTATAAGCAGGGTACACTGGGCTGAGTAATTTGTAAGGAAAAACAGATTCATCCGGCTCACAGCTCTGAAGAAAGTTCTAGAACAGGTAGCTGACTGGCGAGGTTCTTCTTACTGGCGGGGACTCCCTGTGGGACTCTGAGGCACTGCTGCACCTGGCATGCTGGGAGGGACTGAGGGTCCTGGCTGGAGCAATCCTCCTCCAATGAAGTCACACTCCCGTTGGATTCTGATTGGATTCTGGCTTCATTTGACTCTATTACTTCTGAAAGGCCGAACCACTCAATAGCCCAGGGTAAGTTTCTACCTTGTAAGGAGTGCAAAGTCTCACTGTAGGGACTCCGTCTCAACATGAGTTTGTGTAGGAACATTCTGTTGCTAACAAGGGGCTCCATCAATGTCTACTGAGGGGACAAATAGAATTCATCTGTAATAAAACTGCCCTTGTGTTGAGTCCAAATCTACCTCCCACACACCTGTGTTCTAGTCCAAGTTCCTTCCTCCCATAGGTCTACTTGCTAGGCCTCTCTGTGGGCCAGCCTGACTCCTGCTCCTCAGGCCTACTTTTGCCAGCCAGTCTGGATTGTGAGACTCATCACACAGGCCCTCAACTGTGAGCACAGCATGTGCACATCTGTATGTGTCGTGTGTCCTGTTTGTTCAAACACCCTCCCACCCTTTTTTGTATGTGTATCTGTTTTGTATATGTGTTTGCATTGTGTGGGCATGTGTACACATCTGTGGAAGCCAGAGACTAAAGTCAGATGTCTTCCCCCATCACTCTCCCATTTATGAACAGAGCCAGGGTATCTCACTTGAACCAGGGCTTTCCAATTCAGCCAGTCTAGCTATCCAGCTTGCCCTGAGGGAATCCTGTCTTTATGTCCCAACCTCCCAAGTGCTGAGACTATGAGCAGGCCACTACAACTGCCTGCGTTATGTGGTGCTGGCTGTGAACTCGGCTCCCCATGCTTGCACGAGTGTTTTACCCCCTGGGTTATCTCCCCAGCCTCCTACCCACCTCTAGCCCCACCTTTCGAGTCTCAGGTTGAATGTACTGACCTCCAGGACGCCCGTGAGCATTGCCTTGAGCGGGTTTCTTGTCCTCTTCCATTTCCATCATGGAAAACTCTTGGTATCTAAACCTAGTAGGGACTCAGCAACCAATGGCAACTGTGCTGCTTTTGATGGTTGAGGAGGAAGCTATATCAATACCCTGTATAAGCCCAGGGTCCTCTGCTTTCTATGAGCTATCTTACTTTGCTGCGACTTAGGGGGGACCCGCCTTCCCCATTGTGCTAGAAGTCTTCCCTTGAAGTCATGAGTACCCACCAGGTAGAAGATATGCAACCAATGTGCTGTCCAAGGTGGTGCCAGCAAACTATAGACAGAGGGACAAAGCTAATTGTGGCCTGACTTTGTGCAGGGACCTACATGAACAAAGGAACATGAGGAACAGGCACAGAAGGGGCCCAAAGCACATGTGGGGTTACATGCAGAGCAGGGTGAGGGCTACATACAGAGCAGGATGAAGGGTTGCTTACCGAGCAGAGTGAGGGTTAAATGCATACAAGGGTGAGGGTTACATACAGAGCAGGGTGAGGGCTCGCTTACTGGAACACTAGATGACCCAAAGGCCCCTGTTTCCCTAAAAGCCCAGCCCAGCATAGTTGACATCTGAAGGAAGCTGCATCTCAGAGCTCAAGCTAGGGCCTGCAGGCTGCCTAAGCTACTGGTGAGCACCAGACCAACGAGAGACTGTCTGAGGATGATACCCAAGGTTGTCCTCTGGCCTCTGCACACACATGCTCATACATGCACAGACATGAAAACACACACACAGGAAATACATGTCATCATTTGGAAGGAAGGGAGTCTGAATTTGCCCTAGGATGCAATCCCCCACCACCAAAATCACCACAGGAAGCAAGTGTCTTCAAGAGAAAGCAGGCTGGCTGCCAGGAGACACCTCTCCAGCCCAAAGTCGGGGCTGCACAGTCCAAGCACTTGTAAAGATTTGCTAAAAGTCCAGCACAGTCCAAGCACTTGTAAAGATTTGCTAAAAGGAGAAATGCAAAGTGTGGCACACACGTGTGCATCTGTGAGACTGTTCATGCATGCACTTGTGCATGTGTGGAAGTATATGTGCTCACATGGAGTGTCAGGAGACGCCCCTGGTTTGTCTAAAAGCAGTGGAAAATTCCATGTCCGTGAGCCCTTTAGACTTGCTTCACCGCACTGTCGTTGTGCATTGCTGTTCTTCCTGAGCAAAACTTTTCTCTGACAATAACCGCATCTTCCTAAAAGCCCTTTGGAACTCTGATTTCCGAAGAAGCTGGATCCATCCCCATATTTCCTACCATAATTGCCTCAGGCCAATTTCTTCTAAAGGAATTAAAAATGCAAATCTAATATTCTAATTGCATAACAGGATAATCTTGGCAGCTTGATCAATACTCTCCCCCACTGTCAATAATATGGCGGGAAGGCGTGTATGTCAGAGCCCACCGGTCTCACTTTATCACTGGCCCCGTAGCCCATCCGCATCTATGAGAAGTGACATTTTATGAGTGGTCCTCCATCCATCAGCTATAATTTGTGCAACCCAGAGATGCATGCCGTCATCTCAGCAGCCACATTGCCCGGGTACCAGACAGCACAGAGCTGATGACTCCTGCTTCTAGGGCCTAGGCTAGATGGCAGGAACAGCCTGGATGACAGCCATACATGGTTCTCCTCTGGCCACTGTCCAAGGGAATTGGAAACAAAGGGGCTACGAGTAACTCCCCAAAAGAAATGTCCAAGAAATGAGAATACAGGAAACTCCCAAGTCTGGGTCCGATAGTCAAAAGACACCATGTAAGGGAATCCTAACTACTTATGACCACTGTGTGCCTCAGTTTCCTCTTCTGTCAGTAAAGATATTCACCTGGGTTGCTCCACTCTAAAATTTATTTTACTTCAAGATAATCCTCCGAGTGGCCTTGGTGACGATGCTGTGAGTTTGAATGAGATCAGACATCATAGCCACTTCTGGGCGATCTGCCAATTAACAAGAAAACATTGCAATTAACACTTATCACCATGCAAACTCGATTGCTACCAAGAAGTGCTTTTCCAGTCGTCTTCTTTCACCTATTTTTTTTCTAATGGAAATTTTCTTTCAGGTTTCAAATACCACACCATTTAAGCCAAAACACTAACATTCAATCTGTACATTTAACCAAACAAAAAGTGCTTGTACAAAATATGTCAACAGTTATAAATATCCATAAGTGAAACTTAACAATGGGGTTGTCACAAAACTTTTCATGTTCCTATTAAGTCTGATTTTAGGATGAGCTGATTTCAGAGAGACAATAAGGTCAAAGATATAAATTCTTTGAAGACCTTATGACAGCACAGAGCACAGCTCACACGTCAATCTGTTTGGCTTTGTTGAAAAGCATTCTGTAGGGAGGGACCAAGGAGGTAGCTCAATTGGTAAAATATTTGTCTTGAAAACAGGAGTTTGAGTCCCAGAACCTTCTCAGTGAGGCCAGGCCATGGTGGCTAATGCCTATAATTTCAGCACTGGGAAGGCAGAGACAGGAGGTTCCTTGGAAGTTATTGACCACCTAGTCTAGCCTAATTGGTGAACTCCAGACCATTGAGAGATTCTATCTCCAAATGAGGTAGACAGCACACCTGATGATAAACAGCCAAGATCGGTCTCTGGCTTCCACACACTCATATGTACACATGTGTGCACACAAATACATGACTACACATACACACATTAACAAAAAAAGTATTTTGTACTTATCTCACTTATAATTAGAGGGGTCTTATTTAAATTATTCTTTATTAAACTGATAATTATCCATGATATGTCAGATATTATCAGTTTTAAAAGATGGGTCTTAGAGTGACCTTGAAAGTCAGTTAAGATGGGCACATCTTCTAGATGGGCTAGAAGACAGTAAGAGATGCCCCAGGAAGAGAGTAAGAGATGCCCCAGAAAGGTTCAGCAAGCTAAACAGTGAAGAATAAGAAGTAGTCTTGAGAAGCTGAGGCAGGCAATCTTAGAGGATGGAGTCCGAGATGGAGAGAGAAAAGAGGAGAAGAAAAGTTCTTTAAAATATGGACTGAGAGGGGCAATATTGATCCTTGGTAGAACTCATCACCGTGGGATGATCTGTGAGCTCAGGGACAAGAAAACAGTGACTGTCAAGAGGCAGATGACCTCCACCAGTCACCCCCATCTAATCTTGTTTCCTCTCCCCATGGCATTGTTAGGCAGTGTGATTGGTGGGTCTGGACTTCAGCGAGGCACTTGACAGACCTTTTCAGGATATTCTTGCAGACAAGATGGAGGAATGGGGTAGGATGCAGCACTGCTAAGCGGATTTGTAACTGGATGAACAAGGATTCCAAAGCCCTGATGAATGGAGGCACCTTAGCCCTAGGCAACGTGGCTCTATGTTGGATCCTGCGTGCATGCTCACTGGTGCCTATGCTCATCAGAATGCTTAGTGACATCATTGTAGAAGCCATTGGCAATGTGCTAGACAAAAGAATCAGGACCTAATGTTCCCATTCCACTAGCCCAGTGGTCCCCAAACCATCAAGAAGAAATGTAATAGGAATGAACAGAAAGTCCTTTTGTTGAGTCCAAAATCAATAACAAGGAAGATGGGCCAAGATTCTTGGCTAAGGAGCCGTTCATGAAGTAAATACCTGGCCCAGGCACAATGTGTCCCTATGTTACGTTGTTACTGCTGTCACCAAAGACAAGGCCTAAAGAATGTGGACCTGCATTAGTAGAAACTCAGAGGCTCCTCAAAACACAGGAATGATGCTACACAGTGGGCTGCTAGAGACCTGGGTCTGATCAAGGTTCACATTTTAAGACAAATCAGAAAATATTGAGGGGAAGAGAAAAATACCAGTGAAAGATGTAGCCACAGATCTTGGTAAGAAATAGCAGAAAAGCTGATCATGGATAGATTTGGATATAGCTCCAGTGATTCCCCTCAAGGCTTTGTGCATTGAAATTTATCCCCACAGGAGGTATTAAGAGGGTAGAAACTTAATTCCACTTAGGTGTTTAGAAGTGGAATCTTTGTGGGACCTTCAGGTATGATTGGGATTAGATAAGGTCATCAGGGTGAAACCAACATGGTTGAGTTTCAGTGTTCTGATATCAGTAGAGGGAGAGAGCCTTCCAGGGCTCACCAGCTGGAATAGTAGAAGAAGCATTCTTTTAGAGTGAGACATTACATTATTCTGTGTGAGCTATGGGACAAAATGATGGTGATGCGTGTTGATGGGTTGACTATAGAATTTCCATAGCTACATCCTGTTGCTTGAATACACAGCTTAGCTACCTGTCCCTTCAAGATATTTCATGTTCACAGAGAAGTTGTGGTAGGAAAGTAAAAATGACCACACGCAGTATGCCCCCAGGGAGTGTAATAAACTCATGTTAGTAATTGACTTTGCATAAAAGACAAAATAAAACACATTTGTTCTCTGCCTGTGCCACACAACAGGACAGTCCAGATGTTTGTTTTCCACTCCATGTGACTTTCTCATTGCTGAGACAAAACACTTGACAAAAATAATTTTAAGGGTGGGAGGGGTTATTTTCAGCTAACAGATTCAAGGAGAAGTTCAGCAGGGCAGAGTGAGAAGCATGGCAGGAGCAGACAGCGGGTGCCACATCTTCTTATCAGCGTGGAGCAGTAAAGCAGCGCTATGAATGCTGAATTCTGAGTTAGCGTTCTCCTGTTATTCAATCCAGGATCCCAGCCCAAGGATTCCAAAGCACTGACCAATGGAGGCATGCCAGCCTGACAGCCCTAGGCAACATGGCTCTGTGTTGGATCCTGTGAGCATGCTGGTGGGATAGAACTGGCACCACCCACAGTTGGGGTAAGGGGTGCCAAGAGAATGGTTTCCATGGTGATTATAAATCCTGTCAAGTTGACAACCAGAGGTTAACCATCACACACAACCTTCCTGTTGCCCGCATTGTTACCAGGGACTGTCTATTCTTCTGTGCCCGCTGTGGCCACCATCACATGTCCACAGAGTTGCCCAGGGATGGTAACCACCATGTTTGCCACACAACATGATCACAGTCTGATCACAAGCATACTCCACCTGTTTGATGCCTTGCTCTACCTCTTAGACACAAATCAGGATTCAAAAAGAGAAGATAATACAGGACAGGGTCATGAGGCCACTTTTCCTAAACAAGGGCAGCTAGATACCTAGAGCAGGAGATGACAAGATGAGGAAGATGAGAAGGGAGAGATGAAAGATGGGTGTGTTAGAATGGGTTCCTGGCCTCTGGGGAGTAGCCTTCCAGGTTCCTCTCTGTCCCTACTGATATGTATGGTGAGCAAGGGAAGATTTTGGTCCCCAGGTCCTCACCTCTGAAGTTTCCATCAATTGTTGATGACTAGAGGCAGCTTATACTCCCAGCATGAGTAACCCACCCAGCTGGTGAAATGAAGCTGCACCCTTGGCCAGCCACACTGAACTCCTCTGCTTTGTTCTATGAAAGCCCCAGCTAGTTCCCCCCCCACACACACACACACAGTCACCACATGGGTGACTGACCCTGATGGGATCTACTGGCATTGGCCATGACCCAGGCCCCCAGGTTGGGATCAAGTTGCTTTGTCCCCAAGCTGGGTGCATATGTGGGGGAACTTCTGGGCATTACTAGCCCTGAGACATACTGTTTGTTTCCAGCAGTGGAAACTTCTGCACAGAGCCTATGCTGGCACCAGACTCTCAGCTTTATCACACTGCAAGGTGTCACCTCTCCCAAGAGTCACACTTTTACACATTAACTTCCTTGGCATTTCATTTCACACAAAGGGCCCTACTTTGTTTAATTCTTCATCTTCAGACCTCACCCCAGAGACTACAAAGGAAGGCTATGTGTCCTGCTGTTTCCTTGTTCTGAAAGTGGCACTGAGTGTTTCAAACACCTGCCACGTGCCTCATGCTCTTGGAAATATTGACTGGTGGAAAGAATGGCCCATGACAGACCACAAAATGGCCTGGATCCTGTCCTCCTCTGATGCCCACACCCTTTACAATGGGACTGGTGGTCAGCTTTCCATCACAAACACCTTCAATCATAGACTTATAAGGATTTCAGAAGTTTTACTTTGGTCCACAGTTTTAGAGAGCACCCTGACAATCAACTGGACCCATTTCTTTAGTCCCATAGTGGTTTGGCACACCATGGCAGGAAGTATGGGGCAGAGCAAAGCCATACACCTCAGGACCAAAATATCAAAGAGCAAGGAAGAATATTGATATTATAATGCCCTTCAAGGGTACAGCCCTATTGAGCTAAATGCCTTTCACTAGGACCTGTCTCTTAAGAGCTCCCCCACCCTCTCGTAATACCAAGCTGGAGACCAAGCCTTTACCGTGAAGAACATTCTAGTCCCAATTCATAGCAGTAACACTGTGACTTTTCCCATTAGGAAGTGGATTCTTCTTTCCCATAGCTTAACTCTATCTTATTATAACTTGCTTTAGGAAAAAAAAAACACAGTGGAGCTGGCTGGATATTAATTAAAGATCCAATCATCAATAGTCATTGCATGCTTCTACTACCCTCCTCTTTGAACCATACCCAGTCTCCATAGCAACAAGTCCAGGTCCAGTGGTAGAGCATGAGAGGTTACATGGAAACTCACCATTCTATCTGACACCATCCTGAGCTCGCTAGCTCCCAGCTGATCCTGTAGCTGACTGGAGACATACAAACAAACTCAATAGAAATAAACAAATCCACCCAGCTAAAGCCCCCCAAACTGCAAACCTACACATTTGAGAGATAAATGTCATTGCTTTAAGCTGTTCTACTCTGGGCTGGTTTGTTATGCAGTGAGAGCTAACTGATACAAGCTACATCCCACCACCTCATAGTTCATCAGCTAGCCTTTCGTATTGCCAAGCTCATTCTCAGATGTTCACCTTCTGTTCTCACTCGTTCAGAGCCATTTCCTGGAGCCCCAAGGTTCTAACACTGAACTGGAAGGAAAAGACCTTGGGGGACAGGTTGAGTTGCAATTTGTTTCTTTCCCTTTCACAAAAAGCCTTCGCAAAGCATAATTCTTTTATTTCAACCTTGGATGTTTGCCTTCAGTTCCTTTGTTCTGTGAGCGTCTATTCTCCCCAAGAGCAGTGACAGCATTGATTTCAACCTATGATTGCCAGTGAAATATTAAACCCTATTGATTTGAAATTCAGGATCAGTTGGAAGTTGGATACTCTGCATATTCTGAAGATAGGCAATTTTTATTTTTTCAAGTGGAAAGAGCAATGATAGCTCCACAGTATGCTTTTTGATGTAGTGCTTCAAACCTGCTTTCTCATTTTGTCTTTCCTTCCAAATTATGAAATGAGTTAGTCTGACTAATCATTTTGCTCATGCAAATGAAGCATTCAATGTTCTCATTAGTGAGTGCACCAGTGTGGATCTCCATATTCTCTCTATTATCCAGACATTGAAGATTGCCACCAGGGTTCCCCCACATCCCAAAGCATCAAAAAGAAACCCTCATTGGCCATAAAGAAAGATGTTCTATTTTCAGTAAGAACCTAGAAGATTCCGTTTTCTTTTAAGGAGGAGCATTTATTGATGCTCTGATGTCTTTGAGACATCAAAGAGAGACCACCATGAGCCTAACACTCCCCCAAGCCTGAAGCTCCCACCATGGTGCATGGTTACCACTGAAAATCTGTCATCTAAAATGCTTTCAGAGAACAGAATGACAAGTCAGGCTTGGTGGAGCATGCCTTTAATCCCAGCACTTGGGAGACAGAAGCGAGAGAATCACCTTGAGTTCAAGACCACCCTGAGACTACAGAGTGAATTCCAGGTCAGCCTGGGTTAGAGGGAGACCCTAGCTCAAAAAACAAGAAAACAGAACACCACACTACTGAAATAAAAGCCCCCAGGATGACTCAAATGTTGGGATCTACAATAGCCTGTCTAAAATCCAAGTTCACCAGAAAATGCAAAAGTCTAAGGGCTTGACAACTGGACACTTGGCCCCTAATTCTAAATTCATAGCTGCATCATTCTGAAAACTTTCTACATACAAGCATTTAAATATTTGTGTGTGTGTGTGTATATATATATATATACACATACATATATATATATATATAAAATATCAACGGATGTCTTTACTTAACAGACATTTCTCTACTTAACATTTGTCTCTTAACAGACATTTCTCTATATAATAGCTGAATTCAACTTAATAGTTCTCCATGTATTCTAACTATGCACCCTAAACAGAGAATCTCCTTCCCTCATTGACACCCACTGCTCTGAATCCTTTCTATATCTCCAGAGCTACCCTCCATCTCAGATGGGTTGATGGGTTTCCTGAGACTATGGTATTCTCGATGTCTTTAGTTTTAAATCAAACCCCTAGTTGCTAATTATGGGGCAATGGAAAAAAATCCATTAAACTTCTCTGCATTTGTTTTCTCCCTAATTATATCACAAACAGGAATTGTTTTGTTTGTTTGTTTGAGTTCTAGAGGCTGGAAGTCTGAAACCAAGGTGTTGGAGGGCTGTGTTGCGCCTGAAGGCTTTGGGGAATGGTCCTTCCTGCCTCATGGTGTCCTTGAGCTACAAGCATTCATTTCTTCATGCCTTGCTATTGTGTGACCAGTGCATGGATGGAAGGACAAAGAAACATCTCCTCCTCTGTGCTACTGGACAGTGATGGGTACATAGCAGGTCCTTGGATAGTATTACAGATGAAAACACACGTTCTGGGCTGGAGAGATGGCTCAGCGGTTAAGGCACTTGCCTCCAGTGCCTAAGGCCCTGGGTTCAATTCCCCAGGACCCACATAAGCCAGATCCACAAGGTGGTGGTCCTGGTGTTCTCTCTCTCTCTCTCTCTCTCTCTCTCTCTCTCTCTCTCTCTGCTTGAAAATGAATATTTTAATAAAATATTTTTAAAAAAGAAAACACAGGTTCTTTGAGCATTGGCAATTAAAAAAATATTACCTGAGAAAGTATATACTCATTTTTGATGGAAACTTGGGGTTGCTTTTATGTGTTAGTGTCAAGGCTTGTTGATATCTTATACTCTCCATTATCAATTTTAATATAAGACCATTGTGAATACTGAGAATCTAAATAATCCATCTTCTAACGAGATCATTAAGAAATTCCCAGGACTGGGGAGATGGACCAGTGGTCAAGTGCTTGCCCAAACAAGCATGAGGACCTGAGTTCGGATCCCTAGCACCAAGATAAAATCTGGGCATGGTAGCACATTGCTGTAATTCCAGAACTGAGTGGGGTAAGTGGAGACAGAAGGACCTCTAGGGCTTGCTAGCTAGGTATTCTAGCAACAGACCCTCTCTCAAAAACCAAGAGGAAAGCAATTAAAGGAGATACCCAATGTTGACCTCTGGCTTCCACACACCTGTGCCTCCACACTATGATTATGCATACACATTCACGCACATGTAAAAATCTATTGAAAACATTCTTAAGATCAGATGAAGCAAAAAAAAAAGGCACAAATATTTACTCTCCAGCCCACGTGGCCACACAGGGAGCTCTTCTGGACTTCTGCTGTGCTTGGTCTATCCTTTTAGGAGGAATCAACCTGGACACTTGAAACATCTTCCTTCCATCTTCCAACAGGCACCTGTCCATCACCACCAGGGTTGGGTGTGACTCCTGCACCCTGAATCTTGCAGCTCTTTGCAGGAACAGCTTCTGCCTGATATCAGTATGGGTGGGATTCAGAAGGAAACTGAAGGAAGTGGGAATCAGAAGTACTGGGTGAGGAATGTCATGTCATGGGAGTCAAATGGGTGCAGGCTGAGGGTGTACTTGTGTGAAGTCTGTATGTGCAGATTAATATGGATGTTATCATTGACATGAATTAAGTGCCTACCATGTGTCACCCTTCTCTTATCCCTACAACAACCCATCTTGGAGATCGTTTTGAAATGAGGAAATGAAGGTAAAAAAAAAAAATAAAGAAACTTGCCCAAGAGCTTGCTGCTGATGAGTCATGAGCTGGGTTTCTAGCCAGGCCCTCTTGCTCTAGAATCTGCTTTTCTCTCTTACCAATGGGATATACTATCACTGCCCGTTGCCCGTGGAGGGCAGTGATCATACAAATACACACACACACCCCGCTTGTGGGTTGATGAACATGTGTTTTTATTGCGGGGAATGAGGCAGTATATATAGAGCTTCCTGGCCAATCAGGGAGCTATTTATTGGTATATGACAAAAACCTGTGAGCATGATGTGCAAATAGCCTAATCAGGACTACCTCCTGAAACTCATTAAGCCAAGCCCCTCTTGGCAGGCTGTCAGGTGCCATCCAAGACTAAGCCAGGGTGTGTCTCCAAAGGCCCCCAAAGGCTTTCGCCCCTGACAATATACTATAGCTGGTCAGTAACTGGTCAGTAACCTCTAGACTCAAGTTCCCAGCATACTGATAATCCCCAGATGATCCACAAATATCTCACCTGACAGACATTAAGTTAGTTCCACCTAGGAGACACTGTGATGACTGAATTCTAAGACCCTCCGATCCCTCCCCAAGTACTAGGTGTGCCTTAATAAATCTTCTCCTCTGGATAGAGCTATGGGCCTCTGTTCTGCAGGGGCTCCCTAGAAGTCATACTGACCTTGAAGAAGCTTCTCTTCCATGCCACCAGCTGCCTCTGAAAGGTGCCATGCGTGAGAGAGCAGTGGGGATCTCGAATGCTGTGGATGTTCATCCTGCAACCACAACAAACTCAATGCACCAGTCACTGATGAGCTTGGAAAGGTACCCTTGAGATGAGATATCATCACACCCCGCTCCTGATGTCTGCCTGTGAGCTCCTGAGCAGAGAACAGAGAAGCCATGTCCAGCTCTGACTCATGGAAACTATGAGAGAACCAGTATGTGTTGTTTCAAGTCATCGCCTTTGATCCATTTCTTATACACTATGGAAACCTACACAAGGTAAAATCAATTAAAATGGAGTCTAGGCCTACAAAAACATCCCTGAGTAAACAAAGCCACATATTAATCAGACTTTCCTTCTGTGTGACAAATACCAGAGAAAAACAACTTGAAGGGTGGACTTATTTATTTTGGCTCATGGTTTCAGTCTACAGTTCTTGGCTCTGCGGACTCTGTGGTGAGGCAGAACAGAGCATCATTAAAGCAGAAGAATGTGGTAGAAGCTACTCACCTCATACAGGGCAGGAAACAGAGCCAAGGGAATACAGGAAAGGGTCAAGGCAGGATATAGTCACAAAGACACACCACTAGTAGTGAACGACTTCCTCCAACTGGGTCCTTTCTACTTTTCAACCTCTCAGAAATGTTATCATATTATAGATCCATTAAGGGATAAATCTATTGATGATATCAGATCTCAGGATCCAATCACTTCCTGCCAAGAACATTTGAGCCTGTGGGAACCATTTCATATTTGCACCATTACAGCAAGGTAGGCTTCATGAGGGACCATTGCATTGCTTCATTTGTATCCATCAGCAATGCTTACACTGCTCATGCAAATGCCTGTATTCAAGAAAACCTAAAGAAAAGTAGAAAAACTCAACACTCAGAAGCAACCAGCAGAGCTATAATTATATCACCTGGGGTTTTCCAGCAGGCTAGACAAACTAAGGCCGCTGCATAGCTGTACCCAATCAAATACCTGCTTTGCATTACCTCCATATTTATCCAATAAAGGTCATTCCTGCAGTCTCCTCCAAGAAGCTCCCTAACCACCTGTAGCAATTAGCTTCTCATTGCTTGGCTAAAACATCCCACCAGAAGCAACTCTTGGGAGGAAAGGTTTAACTTCAGCCTCCAGTATTGAGGGGAAGTTTCCTCGATGTGGAGAAAGGATAACCTTAGCAAGAAGCTGGCTCACATATCAACAGGGTGGAATCAGCTAGTGAGCTAGTGGCAAGTGGGCTGGAAAATAAAATCCAAGGTCAGCACCTAGCCACACACTTCCTCCAGCAAGGCTCAGCCTTCAGTTCAGCTGAGAATTAAGGATGAGGCTTAATCACACATACATGAGGCTAAGAGGGAAACTCCACATTCAAATCACCACACCCTCTCTGGCTGGGGCTGCCCAATTGATGAATGGCTATTGGTGCAATAAATTCTAAAAAGAATTGCCTTGTGCCTCAGTTTAACTTTCTAACAAAGCCAACGATGACAGGATCTGCACAAAGCTGGAACAACCCTGACTGGAAGGAAGAAGGGTCACAAGAGGCAAGAGAAATAGGAAACCCCTCCCCAATCAAAAGATTTTATTTTGCAGCTGGTGTAGCCTTTGCCGAGTAATCTTATCTGACTTTGACCTTGGCAGGAAGCCTGGCACATTGGTTAACAGTTTCATAGAAGTGTGGGTCACTCCAGCAAGCATTTATGAACAAACCACTATGCACATTGCCTTTGTGTCTTGTTTCTATACCTTGCTCCAGAACATTCTTTCCCAGCAGGTGAAAATCTGTACAAGGGCTGAAAAGTAGTTTGGGGACAAGGTAAAAAGGTCAAATTATTTTTATGCATACAACATACACACACACACACACACACACACACACACACACACACACACACACACACACACACACTGTGGCACACCCAGACTTGTGATATATCTATGGCATTATAATATCATAGGAGTTATTTAGAAGGACAAGGGCTTAAAAAGCTCTTCAGGGAGAAGAGAATAAAAATAGGTCAAAGAGGGCTGGAGAGATGGCTCAGTGGTTAAAGTAGTTGCCTCCAGAGCCTAAGGACCTGGGTTCTGTTCCCCAGTATCCACATAAGCCAGACGCACAAGGTGGCTAAACAGCTGGAGTTTGTTTGCAGTGGTTGGAAGCCCTGGCGCCCCCATATTCTCTCTCTCTGTCTCTCTCTCTCTATCTATCTCACTAGTCTCTCTATCTCTCTTTCTGTATGTGTGTGTGTGTCCCTGCTTGCAAATAAAATAAAATATTTAAAAATAAAAAGTAGGAAAATAGGTTGAGGAACACTAATAATAGTTTATAGGCAAGGTAGAGAGAGGGTTAAAAGCACTGATAATCATAGTTCATATTGTCAGTTACTTTCTTGTTGCTAGAACAAAACTACCTGACCGGAGCTGGGGAAATGGCTTAGGAGCCTAAAGGCATTTGTATGTAAAGCCTGCCACTCCTGGGTCAATTTCCCTGGACCCATGTAAGGCCAGATGCACAAAGTGGTACATGCATACGGAGTCCTTTTGTAGCAGCAAGAGGTCCTTGGGGGCCCAATCTCTTTCTCCAAATAAATAAATAAAAATATGTTTTTAATATCTGGCCAGAAGCAACTTATGAAAGGAAAAGGTTAATTCAGCTTCCAGTTCTTGAGAATAGAGCCCATCATGGCAGAGAAAGCCCAGCAGGAACAAGAAGTATGTGTCATGTGGGCAGGAAGTAGAGAAGGAGAACAGCAAATGGACCAGGCTGCACTACCACAAGGTCTGTCCCCAGTGACACACCTCTTCCAGCAAGGCCCCACCTCTTAAAGGTTCAAACCATTACAAGGCTGATGCCATCTACATAAGACCTACATAATAGGAGGGGGAAATGATGGCATCAAAATAGACCAGGGACAAGTTGGAAAGAAGAAGGGATGCAGAGGAGGGGGCAGAGGGCAAGAGGGACAAAGGAAGATTGTGGGAGGGGAGATTGATCATGGCATATTTTCTATATGTATGGAGATTGTCGATTCAGCCTACCTCACAGGGCTACAGTGAGAAGAAATGGATGTATACATGTAATATACTTGGAACCCCATGGGGAAGGAAGAGCAAGGCCAGCAGAAGTCCGTGGTTTTGCTGCAGTTCTTTCTGCCTCCTCCTTGCTCTCTTCACACTTAAGTTTCTGAAGAGCTGCTGGGGTGGGAAACACCCATGGTTCTCTTTCCCCAGACCTCCATGTGGTATGTTGTACAAGCTAGAGGCTTCCCAAGCCTTGTGGTTGAAGTTGTGGACTCATTTACTTTCTTGTGGCATTTTGATACAGTTCGGATTTATTGATCTTGGTTTCTGGGAACAATATGGTTACATATTAGATACTTTCAGACCAAATTTTGTTTTCATTTATAAAGATTAGATAAGGGTCACAACTTCCTAGTTTTGACATAGAAGAATGACCAGCTGGGAGGCAGGACCCTGGAGTTCTCAATCCATCTCTGCAGGTCACTGGCTGAGGGTTCTTGTTCCTCGTAGAACCACTGTGTTCTCCCATCTGAGAGTGGGATGCAATGCCCTCTGCCGAGCTCCCTACACAGGTTTAACAGTAATTACAGTGATGACAGCCATGGTGATCTCACCTTTAAGGTGAGCCAGGTCTGGTTCAAATGCTTTATTATTCACAGCTTTATCTCCAGGATCTAGGAACTCTCATAACCCCATTTTACAGATGGGGAAACTGAGGCTTCGAGGCTCTGCCTATGACAAATGCCAGGGCCAGCATCTGTGTTCTTAACCATTTTGGCGAGGCCTCTCAGGGTTCATCAGAACCTACAATGCAAAAAGATGCCTACTGTGCTTCCCACGGACTTGGATGTGAAGTGGTCCCAGCACCTGCAGCCTTCTCTGACCTTCAGACCATACTTCGACAGTCCCCCATCTCACCCTTCTGGAAGCAATGCAACCTACACTCTAAGTGTCCCCACCACCAGCCCTCACAGCTTCTGTGGATAGCTCAGTCCTGGGCTCCTTGTGATGGTCACATGGTGTCTCAATTGGCCACTGATAGTTTATCTCCCAAGTAAAGGACTAGCCTTCCAGTGAGTGGCTGTTTTCCTCAGAAGACATATTCCTGCAGGAGCACAGTGTTCCGTCAATATGCTCACACTCAGAGAGCTCCCAATGCAGCAATGATCATCTGGTGACAGCTGTCACTCCAGTGGAAAGGAGAAGAGAAACAGAAGGAGCAGACCAGCACTCCTGGGTTGGCAGTAAGGAGCCTCACTGAGTGGCAGCGGGTGGCCCAAGGCCCTGGAGGAGAAATGCACCTGACAGGGAAGACAAGAATAGGAAACAGAGTGTGCGGATTTCTACAACAGAATGTGAGAAGCTAGTGCCAGCCATGCACCAGGTTGCCTTGAGAACTTCTAGAAGAGTCCTGGGTGCCTCCCTCCCAGCCTCACCACAGTTACCTTGGAAAAACGATGCATCATTAGCGATGTCATTACCATGTTCACCTTTTTGAAATATTAATGACCCTGCTTGGTCTCTGTTCTGCTGACCATGGACACTGTACCTGTCCCCAGAGGAGGTACATGCAGGATAGATGGACTCAGGACCCAGGATTGAAATTCCATCAGGCCTTTGGGTCAATGGAAATCCTTTATGCTGTGACAGTGATGTGGGTTCAATTCTTCCTTCACTGATTCCAGAGGCTTGGTGAAAGCTGTGTCCATGGGACAGAAATCTGTTTTAGTTCTAGTCACAAACACTGGCTACAGAGCAGGAGGCTTGCCCACAGCTACAGGTGGATGCAGGGCCTTTGCTGTTTATCGCAGCTCACGCCTACACCAAAGGAGGCCCTCAAAGAAGGGGGAGGGGAGGGACTATGCATTCTCGTCAAGGCTACAAGTCTAGTGGATCAAAAAGAAAAAACAAACGCAAAGAAAGGATGGAAACTGAAGCCACTTCTCTAGTATCCACCAAATACCTGACTTTCTGAAGTCAGGAGGCCAGACTCAATACAGACTCCAAAGCAGTGACAATGAGGGCATGGCCCGTGCCAGCATTTGGCTGTTCACCTGCATCCGGTTCACTGACCAGCCACTGTCCAGTGGCACACTGTGATGGTTAAGTTTTGATGTCAACTTGACCTTTCAAGTAATCTTGAGTGGGTCTCTGAGGTAGTTCACAGGAAGGCAGCTGTCCTAACCCGCCCGCGGGTCAGTCAGCATGGGCTCTAGAGAAGGGGTGAGAATGAGGGGAACAAGAGACGAGAGAAAATGGAGTAAGACGGTATTCCGATCAAACATATTTTATTCCAAGCAGGCAGCACTTTAAATTTTTTTTCACAGGGGGGAAGGGCAATGGGTGATTACTTAGGAATTAGCATAACCAGGTTGCTAGGTAACATGGCCACAGCAAGGGTCATGATCTCTAGGAGAAAGCCTACAGGTGGAGAAAGTTTAGGAGAGAGATAGAAACTAGCATTGGTTAATAGGCTGAAGAACAGAGACCTTCAAAACAAATGTTGACGCAGTTTAAGGCTTGAATAACAGCTCCCCACAAGCAGCCTCTCAGTAGGGAGCAGAATGTAAGGAAGCTCAAAGGAGCTAGAAGTAAACATCCTTTCCTGTGTGGGCAGTGCCGAAGGAAATTCCAGAAACTCAGGAAGCCATTAAGTCTGGGATAGAATTGCAAGACACCACCCTAGAGCTATATAAAGGTGAAAGAATTCTCTCCTTGCCCCCCTGCCTGTTTGCTAGTGTGTGTGTGTGGTGTAGGTGGTGTGTTTTTCTCTCTGCTTGGACCTGTGAAAGGGAGCAGCCTCTTTGGCATTCTGGAACTACCCTGTATCTATAGCTACAAATAAATCCTTTCCTCCCATAAACTGTGCCCGGTTTGAAGATTCATCCCAGTGGCGTGTGGCTGACTGCAACAGATTTGGTACCAGGAGTGGGGTGATCTGCTGAGATGAATCTGACCATGTGGATTTTGATCTTCTGGAACTTGCGTGCTGGAGGAATGGACATGGACTTGGTACTTGCAACTGAAGATAGATGCCTTCCAGAGTGGTAAGCCAAATTTTATGGAGTATTCTGGTGAGAATTTGGAAATGCTCAGTGCAGAGAGAATTGCATTTGGAGGCTTGGCTTGTGAACTTTCTAAGGGGAAGGAGAGACTACAGAAAACCTTAATAGAACTGTGTGCCT
>PVHP010003673.1:0-76584 GCA_004024765.1 Zapus hudsonius
CCCCGGAATTTGCCTCAACTTCCTTCAGAAGGAGACTGTCCCAGAAGCCTGCCAGACTCAGCAAAGCCTTACTTCCTCCATGCCTCATTAGCAGAGTACCACATTTTATCAATTATTTTTGTTGGTTTCCATAATGGATGGATTTCTTTTCCACTGGCAATTTCATGCAAAGGGAGTTCAGACAAGTGGAAATAAACTTCATGCCATAGAGTAGAAAACGATGAGAAGAAGAGAGATCTGGTGTTGAGTTCTGTGAACCCCAGCACACTTACCTTTCATACTCTGGTCATCTGGGATCATCATCTCTTCTGTTAGTGCCAGGCTTGCCAGCAAAGAAGGACCACCAAGTGCTGAATCCTCTCTTTTGAGTGTTGAGTCCTCTCATTACAGCTCGGGTGGTGATAGATCTGCAGCAGCAATGGTGTTAGTTAGGGAGCCATTGCTCCCTAAAGCAAGTGGAACCTTTCCAAGGCCTCCCGGCAGGCACCTACCAGCCTTCGGGAGTGGATGTGTTTTCCTAAACTCATCCTTCTTGATGCGCAGTTGTCAACCTACTGTGAGAAAATCACTCCTCCGTTTTTTCTTCCTTTTCAAGAGGGGTTACAAACTAGAGCTGGCCCAGTGCCCCCTGACTTATCACTGAGGCTACCGGAGGAAATCGTGCTGGCCACTCCCTCCTGTGGCTCACACCCCACCTCTGGACACCCTGCTGCCAAGCTCTCAGCTGCCATGTAGCTCCATGGACCCACCACAGCCTCATGTTGATTGTCTATTAATATTTATTCAGTGTTCTCAAAATAACTATGCTATGCATACTTCTTATTCTCATTTAACAGATGAGACAATGGGCTGAAAGTTAAGCTACTTGCCCCACACCCTTGACTAGGAAATGGCAGAACTTAGGATGGGTCTCTGACCCAGCAGGTGAGATAAATGGAATGAATGTCTAAAGCGATCCAGGAAGTCGCACTAGAGCAGGATGCTGCCTGCAAATAAACCCAAGGACAGACAGGAGCCACCAGGACCCAGGAACCCCTGGGCCTTGTAGGTGCTCATAGCAAATGCACAGCACACTCACCAGGGTTCAGTAGGAAGGGTATGCGGTGACCTAAAGCCACTTGGGATGAGGCTTGACCACTTCCTTCCTAATGACCTTAGGCAACCTGACATCCTGACCTATCTGATATCCAATGAAACACATGTGCAACACTTGTGATATTAGTGAGATGCACTTTTGTTTAATATGAAGCCTCTTCCCGTGGTGTGGTCAGAGCAGAGCTGGCTGAGATATTGGGACAGACAAGGCCACATTGAGAAGTGTTTCAACACAGTTCTTCCCGAGTTGCTCTCCCAAGGCAGCAGAAAGGCCATGGAGATTATGACTAGCTCATCCTCTTATGCAAAGCTACTGTCCTGGTAAAATGAGGATTTACAAGCTTTCCCTCAGGAGAGACACACCGGGGGACAACACAAGATGAGTTTTTATCCAGGGCATTGTAAGGCATCACACATGTGCACGGACCTAAACAAAAGCTTCTGTGAAGATTGTAATATTCAGCCGCTATGCATGGAAAACACGTGCTCATTGTGTACAAAATGTGAATGTCTACAAATTTGAAAATCCCATTTCCATCAGATAAGCATAATGCTTCTGGTTTGCTTGGAATAAGCTTCCCTTCTAAGTATGAGCTACTGTTTGTAAATGCATTTTCTTTCCCCCTCTGCACAAAATTACTCTGCTTAGAGTGTTTATTACAAGTTTTCTGAAAAACTCAGCACTGTCTGGTTTCTTGCTTCAGAAATCGTGATCTTTACCGAGACAGCGTTTTCTAGGTTTTCTCGTTAGCCTCCTTGCCTTTCCTCTGGTCTGCAGGTTCTCCTTGTGGACATTCTTCAACATCTTGCTACAAGATTAATAAAACACAGGGTTTAGAAAATCGCCTCAGCGACTCCCCTGAATGAGTTAGATGGGTGTTTGTGAGTTGTTGCGGAAAAATCATTTCTGTTCTGTGAGATTTTTTTCACTGTCATGATGAACTTGACTGAAGAAGTCTTCTCACACCTTAGAATGTGGGTCTCTGGCTTTCGGTCCTTTGATGTGGCACTCGCTCCATGGAAACCACCCCTGCTCCTTCTCCTCCGAGAGATGACCTAGACCCTCAGTGTCTTTCATGCTCTGTTGAAAAATCAAAATCCCAAGGAAATCTGATCAACTTGTGTCTGGAGTTTATTTGCAGTGGCTGGAGGCCCTGGTGCACCCATTCTCCCTGTCTCCCTCTGCCTTTCTCTCTCAAATAAATAAATTAATTAATTAATTAAAATTTTAAAAATCCATTTTTGTCAGGCTGATGCTTCTTCCTACCCTGCAGAGACTCCTGGCCCCTCAGGATCAAGTCCAAACTTCTCACCGGGTATCCTTAGCCTCACTGGTTCACCTTCACCTCCAGCCTCTTCAAGGATGGGTAGACAGATGGGTGAGGCAGACTAGATGAGGGCAGGGTGAACTTTGGGGAGCTCAGAGCTTGCCTGTCTGAAGGAAGGTGGCCACTGCCCCAGCTCTGTCTAGTGTTTGCTATGCAGAAGACAACGACCAATGCTAACTGATCTTAATTTTCAAGAGAAGGTAGGGATTGGACTTTTAAATGTGCAATATCCTACTGTTCAAATATTTTCTATTTCTTTAAACAATCAAATGCAAGAACAAGTGAATGGATTAAATCAAACAAGGAAGTCTGAGGAAGCCCTGGGGCCATCGTGTGCCATCTGCTCTAATTGATAGTTTGGTAAACTTTTTCTTCTAAATGGTGAGGTGGTAAATATTTGGGTTGTTATAACAAGATATGTCTTGTTGCAAATCCTTACCTCTGTTCTGGATGCAAAAGCAGCCACACCCATTTGGTTGAGTGAACAGTGAACGAGACAGACGTGTTTCAATAGAAAATCAGGGAGGAAGTAGGCTGGATTAGGCCTGTGGACTAGGGACATTTCTCTGATTCCTGCCTAATGCAACTAAGGGATCAGAGACCTCCAGAGAGCCAGGAAGATTCACTTCCTTACTGAAATTCCTCTCCTCTTTCATCCACCTGGCTCTTTTCTGAATCAGCACTGAATCTCAACTAGCCCCTGAGAGACTTTTCTAAAGCCAAGACTTGTTAGCTGGCCTCAGCTTTACCCTGAGCATCTTTTCCACTCTGCTCTCAGATGTTTTGTTTTCTGCCTCTCTGGCATGACCATGATCTCAGGCACCGGCCCAGCATCTCATTTACTGAGCACAAAGAATTCATCAGTATCATCTAATTTAATGATGTCAAGGATGAGATTTCTGATTTATTATTTTATTTTTTTCTGTGGGGGTGGGGTGGTATGACAGGGTCTCTGTGGATAGAGCTCAGGCTGGCTTTGAACTCACAGCCAATCTCCTTGCCTCAGCCTTGCAGTGTGCTGGGACTGCACAGGTGAGCCACTATGCTTGGCTCTTATTTTAAATGGACATAGAATAATTGTATAAGTTTATAGGGCACAGTTATTAATTATAATTGTTAATAATTGTAATTATTAATATATATGTATTAATGAGAGTTCCCTAGAGGAACAGAAACAATAGAATGAATTATAGTAAAAAAGGGTATTTATTGGATTAGCTCACGGTCCCATAATAACAGTCTTCAGGTCTAAGAGTCAAGGAACTGGTAGCCGCTCAGTCCATGTGGCTAGATGCCTCAGCAGTCCCAACCCAGCACTGATGGCCTGAAGGCTTCCTGGGAGCTGCTGGTCTTCAGTCCAGGCTGGAAGGTTGAGGAAACTTGGTTTCAATGCCAATGAAGGAGAGCTGAACAGGATGGATGCATGTCCAAGTCATGGCAAGCACCAGCAGCTGCTTTAGTTAATCCTTCCTGTAAGCAACCTCAGAGGCCCACCCAAGGTGACTGTAGATTATTAACCAAGTCAAGTTGACAACAAAACTTAACCATTACAGTATACATGATGTTTTGATGAATGTATACATTATGTATTGATCAATTAGGATAATTAGCAGACCTGTCACATCAACTATCTTTTTTTGCTGCTGAAATATTCAAAAACCTGTCTTCTAGTCATTTGGAAATGGATTTACATTATTAACCCTTATAGCTTTCTGTGCAACAATACCAGAAATCATTCCTCCAGTCAACAGCAACTTTGTACCCATTGAGCAATGCCTCCTCCTCCTCTTTCTCTCGTCTTCCTTGTTGGAGTCAGTGTATCCTTGTTGGGACAAGCATCCAACCAGACACAGCTTATCAAAGGAAAGGGTTTATTTCAAGTTTATAAATTCCAGGGGAACACTGTCAATGGTGGAAGAAGCTGGCTCCTTTCCATAAATCCAAACAGAGAGATACCACCAAACAGCCAGTGAAGACCAGCAGCACAGCCAGACAGTGCTCCAAACTGCTTTCCACACACCTTAGGGCTGAACTTAAGATCTGTCCCCCAAAGCACCTTAGAGTAAAGATCTACCTCTAGTGGCATACCTACCTAGTAGGGCTCCACCCACTAGAGATTCAAGATTCAAGCCTAAATCTATGGGGTCATACATTTATACCACTACATTTTCTGAGAACCACTATTCTACTTTTCACTTCTACAAGATAACTTTCATTTATTCTACATAGGAGTGTGATCATGTAGTTTTTGTCTTCTGTCATGCAGATTTCCATTTGCTTCCATCCATGTTATAAGTAACAGGGTTTCATCCATTTTATGTACTATGCTTTCTTCATCCTTTCACCTGCTAATGGTTACTGTGGTTATTCTGTATTTTGGCTATTGAGAAGTGTCCTGTATTAAGCATGGGCATGTAAATACCTCTGAACATACATCCAGTATAGGATTGCTGGGTCACTTCATATATCTATTTCTAATTTTTTTTGAAAAGCCTCCATATTGCTTTTCATGATGGCTATACTAATTTTCTGGTTCTCCAAAGGGTTTGATTTTTGCTGGATCTTGATTTGACATTTATTATCTTGTGTCTGTTGGATACTAACTGGTCTAACTGGAGTGAGGCCCTGTCTCCTTGTGATTTGATTTGCATTTCCCTGATGATTAGTGATATTGAGAATTTTTCATAGACTGGTTGTCCCCTTTTTGGAAAATGGTCTGTTTAGATGTTTTGTTACTTTTTGCTATTGAGTAAGTTCCTTACATAGTCTGAATGTCAACCTTATAGTCATGTGGTTTGCCAATATTTTCTCCTTTCTTCTAGGTTTTTTTATTTTTCTTTTTGCTTTGATGATTCTGTCCATTGCCATCAAATTTTTATAAAGTTTGATATGATCCTGTTTGTCTATTTTTGCTTTCAGTCATTGTGCCATGGGGATCAATTAAAAATAGACAGTTTTGCCCATTACTATGTTATGAAGTATTTGTCCTATGTTTTCTTCTAGTATTTTGAGATTAACTTTTTTATTCATAATTATGAGAGGCTTTCTAAGTATCATTAAACAACCCTAGACTTTACCAGATGTGTTCAAAGTGTTGTGGATCAAGAGTTGGGAAAGATGATCTTTGTGTTCTGTTTAGCTGGTGGCCAACACTTGTCAGGGAACAACACTCTGGGACCCTCTGAAGCTTGATTACTGCAGTTTCAAGAGTTAAGCTCTGGTTCTTATGCAAGCATTTTACCACACAGCCTCTGGACCTTGACTGTTGACATCTGTAAACTGAGCTGGTCATTATGCCCTCTTAAGTGTCCTTCCATCACTAGAATTCTCTGATAAAATTTTCAGCATCTCTTCAGTGTAATGACCCAGTGCTAAAGGACCTCGGAGATCACCAAGAGCCATACAGCTTTAGTGTTCCCAGAGTTGTGTTTTGTGTGTGTGAATGGGGGGGGGGGCTGTTTTTGTTGTTGGAGAGTATTTTAAAGAATAGTTTTGTTAGCTTCTCTTTTGTACTGCTAGAACTATCCAAGCTTTCTTTAGTTTGCTACTTCTCATATGGGAATTTGGGGCATCTTTTAGAGCATCAGAGCCTTTCTAGGCTCTTAGGTGGACAGTAACTCAGGAGTGGAGATGGTGGATGGTTACGATCACACAGAGTTTACACCACATCAGTTGTTTTTCAGGCTCTTGTCTTAAGAATTCAAAGAATGAATTTGATTAACCACAGGAGAAAGAGAGATATACTATATGAAGGTTAGAGTTTAAGTGAAAGAAAGAAGGCAGAGGTCTTGCCCAACTGAGCATGAGCAGGTTTCCTGGAAAATGAAAGGCTCACTTGGAGAGCCAGATTGGGGTCTTTCTTGGGAAAGGTCTTTTTTGGTTAGTTTAGCGTTGAAATCAGGTTTCTAGGTAGGGGGTCAAGTTTTCTGGGGAAGGGAAATCTTCCCAGGAATCTTAATCTTCTAGGAAAGGTGAAACCTTGGAAGGGGATGATGATCTCTCCCAGGAAAGGGGAACTGTTCTAGGGGAAAAAAAAACTACAAGAAAAGGTCAGACCCCTCTGACATTTCTGACATCTAGAGAAGTAGAATGACCCATACTCTCTCACTATAGCTCAAAGACACCTCTTGCTTCTGCTTTCTAGGGAATAGCTGTTACCTCTAAACTGTCTCACTTCTAATTTTTACATCGTAATTACAGGCAATCAAACTTCTCAAAACTTCCTGCTACTTTATTTTTACTATCATTGGCTCTGAGCTATTTGTCATGCTTGGAACCAAGAGATAGTCAAACTTAACCAGGTGGGGTGGGTGTTGTGCTCAATTCTGAACAACTCACATCAAGAAGGGTCTTGGAAGCCATCAGACATCTGGCAGTGTGCTCTGTGATACTCCTACATGGTGGATAGCTGGAGCCCACGAGTGGCTTATGCCAGATACAGTCAGGGGCAGAAGACAGCTCATCAGGAGTCTTCATCTAGGGATCATGTTCGGCAACTAACTTCTTTTCTCATGCCTACAGTGTAGGTCAGTTACCAGGGGTTTCATTCATGAAGGATATTTAATCTGTGCTTTTGAGGGCATGCCTCATGTGACGGTTAAATTTTGTTGTCAACTTGACCTGTTAGCAGTCTACAGTAATCTTGAATGTTGTGTCTCAGATTTCCTTGGAACTGAAAAGAGAAAGGAGGCTCAGAGGATTCAGGAAGTCATGTTAGCTAAAAACAAACATCCCTGGGAGGGCAGCGCAGAAAGAAAATTCTAGAGACTTAGGAAGTCAAAAAGTCTGGGAAAGGCTTGCAAGACCCCACTCTAAGGAAATATAAAGGGGAGGGAAATCTCTCTCCTCCCCCTACCTATTAGCTGGTGTGTGTGTGTGTGTGTGTGTGTGTGTGTGTGTGTGTGTGTGTGTGAGAGAGAGAGAGAGAGAGAGAGAGAGAGAGAGATGCTTGTGATGGCTTCTCTCTCTCTCTTTCTCTCACTCTCTCTGGACCTGTGAAAAGGGGCCAGCCTTTTTTGCCATTATGGGATTTCCCCTGGATCTGTAACTTTAATAAATCCCTTCCTCCCATAATTGTGCCTGGTTTAGAGGTTGATTCCACTGGCATGTAGCTGACTATTACAGTTTTGATACCAGAGAGTGGAGTGATATTGTTGAGATGAATCTGACCATGTGGATTTTGGTCTTATGGAATTTGTGTGCTGGATGAATGAGCATGGATTGGTACTTGCAACTGAAGATGCCTTCCAGAATGGTAAACAAATTCTATGGACTATTCTGGTGAGAATTTGGAAATGCTAAGTGCAGAGAGAATTGCATTTGGACACTTGGCTCATAAACTTTCTAAGTGGAAAGATAAACTACCAAAAACATTATTGGAACTGTGTTACTAGAATAAGGGCCAGATGTGTTTTACTGCCCATTGTCCAGAGAGCCTTGAATTTAAGGAATGGATTGATGTTCTTGGCTAACAATATGGAACTAAGAATTTGATTTAAATTTGGGAAAAAAAAAACTCAAAGCAAGTTTCCTGGCACAGAGGCTGGCTTTAGGTTACTGAAGTTGCTATTCACCACATTAACAATTCTTAAGCAGATAGCCCAACTGCTTTACATTGAAATATAGGAAAAGATGCCTGAAGTGATTTTCATCAGGAAGGACTAAATAATAGACTGGAAAAAAAACTCTTTTGGAAAGAGATAGGAAAAGAAGGAAGTAACCTTCTTTTCAAAGTCACAATTTATTTCATCTCTGAAGTAACAACATGGCTGTGTCCTGTATACCTAGTATTGCTTTTGGAAGCATGAGAAATGCATGCGTGGTGTGGGCCATGAAGTGCACGTGGCTTGCAGATTCAGGACTTCATGAAACAGGCCATGAAATCCATAATAGGCCAGTGAAGCTGTTGGAAGATGGCATGTACTTTACAATGGAGACCCAAAGACGTTTGGCTATGCCAGGACTGTGCGATGGGCTACCATGGAGTGTTGTTGACTCTGGTTGGAAGTTTTCCTCAACTACTCAGCAAAGCTGGAGGGATGGAATTGGAAAAGCCAGAGACTATCAGTCACTGGCTGTGATATCAGACTTGAAATGTAAATTTTTGATGTTTACCTAATGATTGTTGAGTTTTCATTGGTCCAATCTTTCCTTGTTATACCTCAGAGCAGTTGTAAATGTTAACTGTATTCCATTATATGTTAAAAGCATGTAACTTGTTTTGATTTTACATAATTCACAGTTAAGGCACCTTGCCTTGTGTTGGGGGAGACTATTCATTTCTGGTTGTACATGTGACAGTTATATCATGTTAGATGGAATTATGATTTTGTTACTGACTTTATTTGTAAATTAACTATGATGTAAGGAGATATGGTTTGATGTCAAGTTGACTAGGGGTTGAGTTGTGATTTTTTTTGTTGTCAACTTGACCTGTTAGCAATCCACAATAATCTTGAGTGTTGTGTAGCAGATTTCCTCTGAATTGAAGAGAGAAAGGAGGCTCAGGGAATTCAGGACATCATGTTAGCTAGAAACAAACATCCCTTCCTGGGAGGGTAGTGCAGGAAGGATATTCCAGAGACTCAGGAAATCAACTAGTCTGGGAAACAGTTGCAAGACCCCAACCTAAGGCTATATAAAGGGGAAGGAATTATCTCTCCTTCCCCTCCCTGTTTGCAAGGAGTTCCTTTCTCACAACAAGGGCAAATTCAAACTATTCTCCTTTAAGGAGCTAGCCCTACTTACTGGGAGACTGAAGCTATCTGAAGGACCCCCACCCCCAAATGTTCTGAACATGATAGCTATCTGTTCTGATCACATCAACACACAGAGCTAAGCTTCTACAAGCTTTTTTTCATTTCAATTTTCTAGGCTCGTGGCTGTCTTCTGAAAAGCCAAGGGAGATAGGATCTGAGAGGACACCAGGCATCCCTCCTGATATGTAAAAGGTTTTTATAAACATGGATTGTTAATTGACACTGAAAATTTTCTTATATCCTTACTATATCTTTCACATACTAATACCAGGAAAAAAACTTGGAGTCTTCTTTGATCCCAATTGAATATCATGTGATCCAATTACTGCACATTCAGAGAGCAATTCCTCCTCCTCTTACAAAGCAATCAGTAAGATGTACTCTATCGTCTATTGGAGGATTATGAATTAAAGTGCCTGGGATCTGAAGGGAGCCCTGCACAGTCTATTTTCTTTCAAGCAGGAACCATCCCTGAATAGCTGTGTGACTCATTAGAAGAGAGCGGCAGAAATAGTGTAGAGTCTGAAGGCTGATCACAGGACCAGATCTACAGCCTGCTGAGCAATGCATAGCTAGAATGGGAGAGAGGGATCAGGGATTGATACAGGCTTACCACAAGTCAGCATACTGACTTGTTAGAGCTGGAGAGAAGCAAGAACATGGCACTGAGTCTAGGAACTACCAGCTTTCACCCTCATTGATGATGTCTTCATTGCCTGTCTTGCTAAGGACTCTCAAAGGGAACAAAGGGAGGACCAGGGCTTATTGAAGAGACAGATTGCCACTATGGAGCAGGGAGGTGACTGTGAACAGAGTTAGCATGTGGAACCTGGAAAGAGCATTATGGAACTTGAGGAGGGGACAAACGTGCTATACTCTAGGATGGGAAAGTTCAATAATCAACATGCAATTTGTTCTTATTTTAGTATATTTTCTGCTGCTATAGCAAAATGCCAGAGTGGGTGATATGTAAAAATCATGGCTTTATCGTAGCTATGGGGGCTGGGAAGTCCAAGAGCATTCACTGGACTCTGTGAGGGCCTTTGTGTTACTTCATCCCAGGCAGAAGACAGAGGGCAAGAGAGGACCTAAATCACTTTGATAGCAGGTGTCTCACTCCTGTGATAAGGGCATTAATCCATTCATGAGAATGGAGCCCTCAGGACATAAACATTTTCCAACACTGTTGCATTGGGACTCAACTTTCCAACACATGGTCATGTTCAAAGCACAGCATTGCCAAATTAATATTAAAGTGTAATATAATATGCATGAAAATAATACAGTGATATTTTCTAGAATTGGATAATGTTATTTAAATTTTATATGAAAAAATAAATGAGTTACAATGATGTCTCAAGAAATTTGGAACATAAGGAGTATGGAGTAATGTTTATTATAATCACTGCAATATGGTACCAGTGTAGGAAATAAATAATATAGTCAGATGAACTACATAGAACATGCAGAAATAAACAGATGTGTGACGGTGGACATGCACGTGTTATGTGTATAAAACAGTGTTCTAATTTAGCCATGAATGAGGAAGAGATAAAGTTGAGCCAATTATAAAACAATGGAAAAAGAAAATTATAACTCTACTATCACCCCTTATGTAGAAATCAGTGCAATTTTTTTACATAAAAAATAAATAGAACTACCTGAGTGTCTACTATTTCGTAAATGATGCTAATTGTAAAAAGCAAAAATTGATCATAAATTTGGATTGCAAAATTTAAAGTTTTGCAACATTTTGGAGACTGGTTGCCAGGGCCATGACTATATTAAAATTAGAGACTATTTCATAAGTTCTTCAAATTTTGTTCTATCAAGTTAATATGTCTATAAATTTTGAGAAAAAACCCACCTACCCACTTGCCGTTGATGTTTGGGATTCCTTTTCTATGTTTTTTTCAGTTCTAAGATGCTTTGTTAAAAAGAAAAGGAAAGAAAAAGCATATCTCAGCCCGCCTTGGGTTAGGCATTAATCACAGGATTCTAACCCCAGCAACAGCAGAAACAAGGGGAGGCAATTGATCATGTTAGAGCAGTTTGCACAAGAACATGTTTTGTATCTTTCCAGTTCTTCCTGGAGTCAAGGAATCAAACTGAGAGGAGGGAACATGCAGCGTATTATTGGACGACTATTACAATCCGCACAGCTGTTTCCAAATTGTGTGTCACATATTTCAGCCCCTGCTGCTGCGTTCCTTTTTTTTTTTCTACATTAGGGAAAAATTCATATTGGTCCAATTCAGCTTTCTTCACGTGCTTGTGCTTCAGGTTTCTGAAAGTTCTCTAAATAAGTTGCACTGAGGTGATCCCTTTTGTTTATGTCTAATATTCAAATTGGAGTCTTCCATTGGCCAGGGAGAACATTTCAGGGAGAGGTGTCTCAGATTCGCCCTAGGGATGTATGAATATGTAACCAGGTGCAAATCAACAGGGAATTCCATACCTGGCATTTTGTTTCTGCTCAGACTAACTGTAGGTATTTTGGTCTGTTTTGCCATAAACAAGGGAATGGTAGGAAAAGGAGGTTTAATAAACCCAGTTCTGTTGGGGGGGGGGGGCTTTGAAGCACCTCATGCTGCCAGTTAAGCGTCCTGTTGTTTGGATGGTATTCTAATCCCCAGGCACCCCTTGCTCAAACCCTGAGGATGCCAGGGTTGGAGGGAGACTTGCTGGGGACAAAAGGACAACCGTGTAGACAGCGTTCTATCTAAGTGGATACACACCTGCAAATCCACCTGGGTTCAGGGTTTGGGGCTTTGGAACAAGCTGCAAATGCAAATGCATGGCTGACATACCTCATGGCCCAATCCACACTCACTGTTGGTGTTTTACACAGGGAACATAAACAGTTGGCCCACACCCCCTCTTCAAGTAGCCTGCTCTAAAGGACTTAAACAGCTTGGTCATCCTGCCCCCTGGACTTTCCTTCACCCTAGAACCTGAATAAAACCTCCTGCACACTTGCTTCCAGGATGTAGAACACTTCCTAGCCATCTTGAGGACAGGATCTCATTTAAAAATTAAATTGGCTGTAGACATATTAACCCATTAATAGGTTTTCCCCATAAATAGATGTTTCATGTTGAGGATTTTTAAGTGTCACAGATGGGTTGCGTGATCATTTGTTTTCTTCTTTGAAAACACCTCTCTGTCTATCTGCCCCTTCACAACACACTCACGCATTCACCCTGTCTCAGGATAATATAGGGGCAACTGAATCACAAAATGTTCCAAAAACTATTTATTTAAAAAAAATCACATTGTTTGAGATTACAATGGAAGAACTTTTGGGGAAGGTTTTTAAACAGAATGTTTCTCTTCATTAGATCATGATTTTAGAACTTTTTTTAATAGCAAGAAAGAGTTCACAGTGCTTGAAGAGAATCCAGAACAAGCAAACAACTAAGCAGACATATTTATGAATTAATTTAAGCTTTTTAAGTTAATACAAAATGATTTAATTCCAACATTATTAATAGTGTTCTTCTGTCCTTCCTACCTTTAAATAAAAAGTTTGTGTGCTTTAGAAGAAAATCAGCATTTGCAGACAAGCAAAAAGACCTACGTTCAACCACCATGATCATCCAGCCCGCTAGAGGAGCTCTGGTCTCCCTGGGGCCAACATTCTTATTCATGCACACACCAGAAACACAGACATGATTCATCAGCCATGTCATACCATAGTATGTTGTAGTTTTATTTAACTTTACTATTATGACAGGTACAGTAATTAGTGGAAATAGAAAAATAAGGAAAGAAAAGAGAAAGAATTATAATGGGTAGTGACCAAAAAACATCTTTAAGATATCATAAAACAAGCTAAAATGATGTGTTTGTGAAAACACGCCAATTTTTCAGCTGTTTATTCTTCTACATCAGTTTGCTTCGTTGACATCCTGTAAACTAGTTGTTTTCCTCTATCACACCGCCTTACTGGTTTCTATTAAGTAGTTTTACTGTTGTAGGCATCTGACTCTCAGTGCTTCTCTCTGAGACTGGGTTTCTTTTCCTAAAACCTATTTCGCATCTATTTCTGGTTCCTTCAATCCTCCAATTCTTTCCCTCTTGGAGGAGATCAGGCCTGGTTAGGCTCTTATTCACAGAAGTGTCTCTCATTTCTTAAATGTAAATACAGATTGAATCCAAACCTTAACATACTATGTACTTTAATCCGCTTCATCTTTTCTCCCGTTTCAGTGAAATTACTTTCTCTCTGGTACGGTGAATGTCTTCATTTAGATTCTTGAATCTCGATAGTAACTCATCTCCTCCTTTACCATCTTCAATCTCCTCTCCTGTATCATTGCTTCAAGATGTTTCAGAGATGCTCATGTTTTTCCCTTACTGAAGTGTCCTACTTGTTCTTACTGTCCACTTTTGCTGTTAGTGTATTTTGTATTTTTCTTGTATCTTTCATTGCCAGAGCTAACAAATGGGCTGTCCCTTTTCAAAGCTCTTCTTAATCCCTGTAACTATCTTCCATCCCATTTTTCCACCACCAAACCTGCTTCCTCGTTCATTTTATTCTATGGAAATGGTCTCTTTTAAGAACTTGGCCTCTGCAATTTCAAAAACTACTTCATCCTGCCTTTCAGGACTGTTGGCACTTCCACTCATTCCATCTCTTCACTAACCTCCACCTCCACCTGCTTTCCCGTGAACACCCTCACATTTTGTCTTGACTGTCTCATGATGCCAAGAGGGAATGAGCCAGGGGCTGAGAGATGGCCACATGGTCAGAGGCTCTTGCTTTCAAGCCTGACAGCCTTCGTTTGACTTCCCAGTACCCACGTAAAGCCAGATACAAAGTGTTACATGCATCTGTGATCCCAATGGGCCTATGTCAATGGAAGGTGGAGCCAGGAGAATCTGGAGGCTCATGGGAGGGTCAGTCAGGTATCCAGAAAGTCATGGGGCACAAACAAAAGTAACCAGAGAGATCCTGTCTCAAGCGGCGTAGAAGGAGAGGCCAAGCACCCTGAGCTTGTCCTCGGATTTCCACATGTGAAGCATGGTACACACTCGCCCATACATGCACACAATCACACACACACACACACACACACACACACACACACACACACACACACACGCACATCCATCCATCCATCCATCCATGCTGCACACACAATAAAACTCTTTTAAACAAATTTTAAAAGAATGAATGAACGAGCGATAATCTTTATCCTCAGCCCTCTCCCATTCTTTTCAATGATTTCCAGCTTCTCAGTTTTCCATCCGCCCTCTTGATTTCATCTGTTGTGGAATGTTTTCACAGAGCACAGTCTTTAGTAGGTTTCTGCAAAGGAATGTAGATGATTTTTATTTAATATTGCATGGGGAACCTGGCTTTGTGTCCTCTCTTGTGTATAGAGCTGGAGTTCGAGCCTGCTTCCAGAAGCCTGGTGCCATGGGCTTCCATCCCTGGGTCCATGCCTAGTTTGTTCTTTCGTCACTCAAGGAATCTCTGAAACTAGTCTATGCATCTCATTTTGAGACCCCACAGTATGGTGCACGGGAACCAAGCTCTTCTCTATCTTGTGTTTCTGTTGGGTAGGCTCTTCATTTCAGAAACTCACATCCTACAATCCTAGGGGTTTCTGACACCATTACCTCAGAAGACTCCATTTAATAAATCTATTAAACTAATGTGATCTCCTTTCATCATCTTTCCTGCTTTTAAATTCTTTCTACCCATCACTTATTGATCTATCATCTATCAATCTATCATTTATCTAGATTTAAATACTTTATGGGAGGTTTCCTCAATCCAGTCGTTCCAGTTTTGAAAGTTTTATTTTATTCCTGAATTATTGAGCACGCTTTGCTATTTCCCAAATGTTTGTTTTTGAGCTTCTAATTCCAGTTTCATGAATGTGAGATCTTCTCTTGCCTGCAAGAACATTAATACTCGTTTTTTTTTTGGGGGGGTGGGGGTGGGAAATTGGTGTCTTCAGTGGGTTTGCTTTCTGCAGATTATTTTTCCCTGGCATTTTGTTCTATCATCTTTTCCTCCTCATCTCTCCAGAGGCTGGGTTTAATATCTCTATATAAGATGAAGAGAAAAAAATCTGTGTGGAGGAGGAGAAGGCTGGAGAGGCTCACTGAAGGGACATTGGGAAGCCCCGTTTCTTTAAGGGAATGTCCAAATGTCATCTGTGAGCCAGTGCGCCTTTCCAGACGGCTGCTCTGATAGACCTTACATTGAAAGCTAATGTCCTGCTCCTGAGAACCCTGTGGCCCTGTATGGAATGAGCTTGTGGCCACACATGGTTGACTCTATGGACTTTCACTTTTTCTTGAGATAGGGTCTTGCTCTAGCCCAGGCTAACCTGGAATTCACTATATAGTCTCAGAGTGGCCTTGAACTCATGGTGATCCTCCTACCTCTGCCTCCCAATTAAAGGCCACCACACCAGGGATGGACTTTCACTTCGTTAGCTCCTATTCATTGCAATATCATGACCTTCCCCCAGGTCTATGGCGCCAATGGAGAACAAAACTGGTTCAGTTTCTCAAGAGAGTAAATCCTCCAGTGTAGAAGCTGCATAGTTGCAGTCTGCTTAGAGAGGAAAAAAAAAACTAGATTATTTAAAATTAAATCATGATGCCAAAGTTCATCTAGAAAAGCAAAGAAAATTCTAAAAGTTCCAAGCAGTGCTAGGGAACAATTTCTACCAGACACTAAAATCTTCAATGAAACTCAGCAATCAAAGTTTGCTCCTTGAGAAGGAAAAACCTGACATTTATGAAAGAGTCGGGCCAGAAAAATAAAAGCAAATACATGTGGGAATTCTAGGTATCACAAAGGTAGCTTTTCATATCTATAAGAAAAAGATGACTTATAAAGATATTCTTTACAATATTGTTTATAGTAGCCAAATTTTAAAATAACCTAAATATCCGTCAATATAGAACTGGTTTAATAAATGTATTATCTGTACATGTCATTTGTTACTGTTGAAGAGTGAGATATGTCCCTGGACTCATTTGGAAAGACACACAGTATGTGAGTTCAGTTAAAATGCAATTTACTCAAATATATATATATATATGTAAATTGTTATCTCAGTTATTATTTTTAAAAGATTATCGAGTTTCTAATTACACCAAAACTATATTATAATTACATTTAGAAGCATGAGAAAGTTTAACAATGCTTACCTCTGGGAGAGGGACGGGGTTAGAGAGCAAGGAAGAGTCTTTTAATTTTATTTTATATCTTCTACACTTTCCATTTTTCTCATCTTTCCCATGAGAGTATATGTCATGTACACACAAAACTTTGTTAAACATTCATAATAGCATCGCTAGTTTGCTGACCAAAACATACACTTGGAAAATGCAGTTGCCAAAATATGGATCTAGGTTGGCCTACCCCACAGAAAAGTACTCCATGAGCTGGGATTTCTGACAGCATTCCATATCTTTATTTCCTACCTCCACATGCCAACCATCCTGATTTTCTGTTTGCATTCCTTAGATATTATCTAAAGTTTCTGGAACACGTTTCCAGTATTTTTATTTTCTTTGCCCGTTGGGGCATGAATGCTTCCTGGGGTTCTGTTCTCTTGGGACATGCTGTGGCTATGGCCCATCATAAGGTGAACAAATTGGTGGGAAGCAGATGGTCTCCTATCCTTCCTGGATCCCATGTGGGAGTCAGTTCACTACCCACAAAGACACAGAAACAGGCACACGCATAACTGGAGAATTTACTTACTTGAAATTTCTTTTGATCTAGAGAAAAGGAAACTTTTCAATCTAGAAAAACAAATCACATACCAATCAACGAGATAAGACTTTAAAAATGAAGGAAGGGCTGGGGAGATTCCTCAGTGGTTAAAGGTGTTGCTTGCAAAGCCTGCTGGCCGGGGTTTGTTTTCCCAGTACCCATGTAAAGCCAGATGCACCAAGTGGTGCATGAATCTGAAGTTTTTTTTTTTTTCACAGTAGTAAAAGGTCCTGGCACCTCTATACACCCTCTCACCCTCTCAACTCAATCATTTTAAAATAAAAATATTTTTTAAAATGAGTGGGGGGCTGGAGAGATGGCTCAGCAGTTAAGGCACTTGCCTCTAGTGCCTAAGGGCCCAGGGTTCAATTCCCCAGTACCCACATAAGCCAGACCCACAAGGAGGTGGCCCTAATTCTCTCTCTCTCTCTCTCTCTCTCTCTCTCTCTCTCTCTCTGTCTAAAAATGAATAAATAAAAAATATAAATACTTTAAATAAATAAAATGAGCGGGAACCGTGAATTAAATATAACAACAGATTTAATACTGCTCCTTCTTACTGTCAACTAAAACCTTTCTGTCTGCAAGCATAACTGCAAACTAACAGAGGGGAGGTAGTTCTCAACCAGTTTCCACTCCTAGGCCTATGTCTGTCAGTACTGTACCCACAAACAATGCATACCACATTTCTGCATCTTAAAAACTTGTATAAATGGCATCATGTTATACTTATTGTTCAGTTAGAGCACATTTAGCTAAAGAAATAGAAATCATTTCCAGGATATTAAATAATTAACAGCACTTTTTTCTCACAAAGCAAGTCTAGTTATGAAAAGTTGGTCCCGTGCTGGTCCTCTGGTTACTGTCATCATCAGAGACCATGTCTGGCACCCTGCTTCACATCCTGGAGTGTGGCTTTCACCTGCTGTCTGTAAATCGCCTCCTAAGTCTCAGAAGTTTACATTTCAAGGAGAGTAAAGGTGGAAGGGAATGGGAAGCAGCCTTTTTGTTAAGTTGTATCCTTTTATTTGGACAGAGAGCGATTCCTGAAGTTCAGTAGATCTCATGTGCTGGAACAGGTACACCCCTTGCAGTAAGGGTAGATGAATATTAACTATTTTCAGTTTCAACACTTGTAGTGAAATAAATGCCTGGAAATGAAAAGAGGCTACCAATGACTTAGGGAGCTAGTCAAAATGTTGGTGTATTATTCTCTGTAGCAGTTACCTTCTTGTTGCCAGGACAAAACACTTGACACAAAGCAGTTTATGGGAAGAAAGGGCTTATTTCAGCTTACAATTCTGAGGGACGTTTCACCATGATGGGAAAAGCATGGCATAAGCAGGAAGTTGACTTACATTATCACATATCAGCAAGAAGAAAGTAATCTGCCCTGAACACCTAGTGGACTGGATTACTAAACCCAAAGGTCTGTCCCCAATGGCACACCTCCTTCAGCAAGGCTTTACAACTTCCCAAATTGCCACCGTCTGGGGACCAAGAATTCAAAGCACATGGGGCTATGGGGACCATTTTACATTCAAGCCACCACATTCTCTTACAACTTGCTTTTATACTCACTAATGTCTTTCACAGCTTATTCTGATTTTAAGTTCCAGACTCACTTCATGTACTTGCTGCTTAATAATCTATTGGGAAATATTTGTACATTAAAATTTATTTAAACACTTTTCTATTAATAGGATTTTAAGTAGCATTACAAAATGTTACATTAATATCTTTGTATATCTGTTTGAATGCATGAAAATTTTAAATATAGCATATAAACTTAATATATGTCATAAAAATGACATTTAAAATACATGTAAATCACATGCAAATAATTTAAATACTGATAACATGTAACTACTGTATTGATTATAACTCACCTTATTTCATAAAACTATCATATATGTGACCTCATCACACCTCATGTATGGTTGCTATTCAAGCACCTCTGTGAATTTTCTCCTGGGCTTTGGTTGGTCTGAGCTCTCTGTGCCCTTGTGTGTCTGTTCTCTGCTGCTGGGGAGTGATTCACGCTGGCTCCTTCCATTGTTCTGCTCATTGACCTGATATTCTTGCATGAATAATTTCCAAGGTCCTGAGATTAATGCCTTTAGAATCCTGGACACCATGGAGAGATTACAATGCTTTAATCACTTTTACCCTTTCTGTCATTTGTTACTTGTGAGCATTTTAGTTCTATCTCACTCTGTGTGTGTGTGTGTGTGTGTGTGTGTGTGTGTGTGATGTATTTGTGGGTGTGTGTGCATGTTCCATGGTGCATATATGGAGATCAGAGAATAACGACAGGTGTCTTTGGCTTCCATCTTGTTTTGAGGCAGGGTCTATCACTGTTCACCAGTGCTGGCCCTCTAACTTTGGGGCCATTCTCCTATCTCTGCCTCCCTCCATGTCACATGGGCACTATGATTACAGATGCTTGCACTATAGCATCCAGTTTTATGTGGGTTCTGGAAATCTGAAATCAGGTACTGAGGCTTGTATGCAAAGCACTTTATTGAACCCCACTTTCTCATTTTTAACCATTCAAGAATCATTTTTATGATTAGGCTTTTATTATTTTCTACATGCTTAGCAGTCTCTGCTTAACATTGTTCACCAAACCTACTCTTTTGTTCCATATTCACTTCTCTTCCTTCTACAGGTTTGATTTTGGTAACTCTTTACTCTCTAAGGATACATGTAGGGTTAGTCACTCATCTAAGTACTGGTGATTTCACAATATGTACAGTTAGTAACTAAGTACTGGTGTTTTAGCAGTAAACTATTAGTCCCAGGTTTGAAAGTCTATTTTGTTTTCACTTTTGAAGGAAAGATTATCGAGATATAGAATTCAAATTTGATGGTTCAGTGGGAAAAATTACTTGCTGAGCAAACATGAGAATTTGATTTTGATCCTCACCCACTTGAAAAGCTGAGAAAAAAGAATTCAAAATTGCCAAACATTTCTCTCTGAAGATTAGAAATATTAGAAAGTTTCATTACAGATGTCTCTATGTTAGTTAAAATATTGTGTCTAATTGTTACTCCTTTTATTTTCAACTAATCTGACTTCATAGAAAATTTATGTTTTTCTTTGTATGTTGCATCATGTGGTCTTGCTATGTGTATGTCTCAGTTCAGGATTTGTGAGATTCTTCATCCATAAGCATTCTGGGAGAGTACTGGCTCTGTCTCTTTCCTTCTTTCAAAACTCCTTCTAGATATATGTGGAATCATTTCCATTTCTTTCTGCATGTCCATGGTGGTTTGAATGTAAAATGTCCCCCATGGTCTCAAGTGCTTGGAATTAAGCATCATATTCTATTCCTCAGTTAGTGGAGACTTTGAGAGGTAGAGCAGTGCTGGAGGAGGTGTGTTACTGAGTGCCAGCCTTGGGATTTTACATTTCAGCACCTCCCCACCAGTGCTAGTGAGCTCATTGCTGCCTCTTCCTCCCAGCTGATATGACAACATGTGATGCCCTGCTCTCTGTTCCTGCCATGGTTCCCCCTCCAAACTGTAAACTGAAATTAACCCTTTCCTTCCATAAGCTTCTTCTGGTCCAGCATTTTGTCTCAGCAATGGGAAGGAAAATGAAACTATACTATTGATATTATTTTCTGTTTCCCTCTCTTTTTAAAACTCTGTATTCTGTGCGATTTCCTCAAATTCTATTTTCCTACTTGCTTGTATGTTGCATTGACTGGGTTTTTAGCTTTATAGTCTGTACTTAACTTGCCTGAGTTTGCTTTTGTCTTCCATTTTCAGACTAGTTGGTTTTATGTTCTTCCGCTGTGCTTTATATCTAAGTTGAGGTTGTGCTTGGTCACTTTAATCGGGCTTTTTTGTTTTCATATTATTCTGTTTCCATTCTTTGTATTTGTTTTTTAATCTGTTATGTTTTAATTTTTGGAGTATGTAATGTAGAGAGTGTGTGATGTGATGTGTGTGTGGTGTATGCACTTGTGTGTACAGATGTTCTTGCCTTAGCACACCCACATGGAGGCCATAGGAGAATGTCATATGTCTTCCACTTCACTCATCTGCCTGTTTTCTTGAGATAAATTCTCTCAATTCAGAAATACCATTTTTCAGCATTTTTAGTCAGCGTACCCCAGATAGTCTCTAGTCTCCGCCCCACTCCTCAGCAGGAAAGGGGTTACAGACATGCATGGCCACAGCCAGCTCTCTATGTGGGCATTGGGGGTTGACCTCATCTGCTTCCCAGGCTGTCTCAGGCCCTCGTGTTTTCATGGCAGGCACTCCTACACACTGAGATAGCTCCCCAGCACTAACTCTATGCTTGTGAATCTTTTGCCACTCCCTCAGAGTGGTTCCTTTTATAAATAATATCTCTATTAAGAAGTACTTTGTGTAACAAAGATGTAATAGAAAGAGGCTATCTGTCTATATGGTCATCGGATCAGTTAAAGAAGTAATAAGCTTATTTTTGTAAGAACTCTCATCAGTGGCCTCAAGTTGAGTTTGTCAATCTAGCTGTTTGTGTCCCCTTTGTTTCTTCCTCTTGATGTTCTATTTTAAGTCTAGCTATGCATTCAAAACATGGATTCAATTTACATATGAATTTACATATATAAATATATATGTGTAATTCTGCCTCCATGTAATTCCACGGGCTGCTAGAACCATCTCTGAGACCTTCAGAGGGTGGTTTACTTTGTACTGCAGTGGGCGCTGAATGATGTAATGAGGTCACTGAAAATTAATTAGAGGCCTTTACAGCACTTTCTGTGCAATTCCTTTTCTATGTGCCAACGATAATATCTACTAATATAATTGTCCAAGCTGGAGTTACAAATGTGTGGTCCACAGACCTCAGTGCGGATGCATTCTGTGCAGCCCATGCAGTGTTTGCAATTGTTGTATGAGATTAACATATTTATAAATTGACAGATTTTCACTTCATGGGTTAGATGTTCAGTTTCCAAAACAAAAATAACCAGAGAATTGATTCTGGCACTCTGAGGGCCTGTAGCACCCATGGATTTCCTTGGTTCCCTCAGACTGCTGGTTTCTCTCCATTAGAGGTATGGCTGGTGGACCCCTTGGGTTTGCAGCTCCTGGGCTATGATTAGAGAATGTGTGTAGAGTGCCAGCAAATAAATGGCCATCGGGATCTTATTCAATGTGTAAGGGCTGATGAACAGGCTGGCTGCTGGATGATTTCCCATGATGTGCTTCTTCAGCGCAGGAGGTCGTGATGCCATGCAGCCTGCTGGTGGCCTCCAAGGACAGCCTTGGATCTATGGAGGAGTTGAGGCTCTGGAGAGAAACCACAAGGGACCATGCAGTAAATACCGATGTGATGGGTCCAGCTGCATTAAGATGTGCGTGAAAATGCTTGTTCCTTTTCCTGTCCCTTTCTGAGGTGGTGGAAGCAGAGGAGCTCACTCTGCTTCTACTGGTGGGGCCCTCCCTAGACGCTTGCTTTCAGGCTTACCATGTTCCTTCTTTGCAGTTGTGCAAGAATTCAACATTATCATAGCTCAGTTGGAGTGCTGTAAGCTCTCCTTCAATTGCCTTACTATTCCCTGGTAGGTTAGCTATTTATTCATTTGGCCTGTACTTATGTGGGAAAATGAGATTTGTATTATTGTCTCTCCCAAGTAAAGCAGCTGTTCACACATACTCAGAGGCATACTGGTTTTGATTTGAATCCAGCACACTTGCACCCCCAACCAGAAAGTTCTTGATGCAGTCGTAACAACTCTTCCTGTTCCTCAGACCCGATGTCTGTCCCTCCAGAGGCTGGTGTGGTGACATGCCCTGGCAAAGGGCTTCTCTCATCAGCCCTCCCATCTGCTTTGCCCTCTCTCTGAGGGGCATGTTGGTCACCTGCCAGTATGTTGGTTCTCCATATCATGCCTCATCGGGAGGTTTTGAGTTTTTAAGAGAAAACCCTACTTCTTTTATTCATCTTTGTATTTTCAGGGCCTAACACTCTGACAAAATATGCACTAAATAAACTCCTAGTATCTTCTTGTTCTCGTTTGTTTTCCTGTGCTGGGGATTGAACCCCCAGAGTTGTGTGCTTGCAATTGCTCTAGCATTGAGCTGCATCCCAGCTCAGGGTGTTGAAATAGACTTAGCTCTTTCCTCAGAGGACTTGAGTTGATTTACAGGTAATACTCTTTTTAAAAAGAAAAAGGAAAAGGAAAATACAATAGAATATCTCTGAAGAGAAACAAATCGCAACAAAATGGATGTCTTGCTACTCAGCGGAACATACCTGCAAACCCAGCACTCAGAGGAGGAGGTGGAAGGATTGTGAGTTCAAGACCAATTTCGGCTACCTAGTGAGAATCTGTCTCAAAATTTAAAACAAAAATGATACCTGGCACTAACTGGATGTTTAATTTAGAAATAAATTTTGTTCAGAGCCTCCTAACAACAAAGGGTATGTGAGTCTCCAAGTCAGTTAAAAAAAAAAGCAGCAATCATCAACAGTTTGTGTTTTTTAAAATTGAACCAAGAGAAACAAGGCAGAGGCTGACATCAAAGGCAAGGTTTCTGGTATAGTCTTCAAACAGACCTCCTCAAATCCATTCTTGTATAACTCCTGAAAATTAAGCAATAAATCCCAATTAAATGAAGCACCTACTTTATATAATAGTCCTGTAAAGTTTTTTTTTTTCTGATAATCACCTGTCAAACATAGTTTAAGTAACTATTAGGTCTCCATTTCTGTGCAACAAAGACCCCACCTCTTAGCCACTTAATACAGCAAGCATTGAATTCACAGCTCCTAAGGTTGGCTTGGGCTGAGGTGCTCTGGCCCAGGGTCGTTTATGAAATATTAGATAGGCTGCTGGTCAAAGCTGCAGTGTCTGGAGACCTGATGGAACTGAAGTTCTTCCAAGCTCACTCACGTGTCTTGCTGGCGTATGGTTCCGACTCCATAAGACAGACTTCTTGATGAAGCGTCATGAGACTTGGCATCCCACCACTATCCAAGAAAATAGTGAGAGAATATATGTAAGAGATTGAGGGAGCAACAAAATGAAAACTGATCAGTGTGTGAATGTGTGTGTATGTGTGTTCATGTGTGAATGTATGTATGCATGTTTGTATATGTATATGTGTGTGCTCATGTGTGTGCAGTGCCTGTGTGTGTATGGATGTGTGTGTGTTTCTAGGAATCAAACTGAGGGCCATACTAGGCAGGTGCTCTACCATTGAGATACACTCCCATTCCATGCACTCCTCATTTTCAGATGACACGTTAATACTTCTGTCCTATCCAGTTGGTCACATAGACCAATGGTGGGTCCCACACCGGGCTAGGGACCAATGAAGACTCTCTTGAGCACTCGCTGCCACAGTAACCTAGAAGACTGGTCCTCGTCTACCTTGGATGTTCCTTCTAAAGTGCTAGTGAGCCCTGCCAAGTATGGGATGAGGCCTGAGCACAGCTGACTTATTTGTAAAGAAGTCACCACCTGTGCTGTGATCAGTGAGAGCTGAAGATCAAATCCCAGGAGGTAAATCTCCTCTACAAAAGGTGTGAGATGCACAGGACAGACTACACATTTCCTTTCCATCTTCTTCATAAAGTCAGTAGTTTTCTACTAAGAACCCAAATCTGGGGTGCTTATAAGTACTTGAGATTGCAATTTTTGCCCATACAATATGGAATGGAAATCTTGGCTTGAAAAATCTTTCAAGCTCACACATTGTTACCAGCATTCTCATCCCCAAATACCTGGAAATGCCATTTCAGATGCTTAATATTCAGTAGGATTGCATCCTTTTTAAAAGTTTGTTAGTTTTTGTTGATTTTGTTGTGCTTTAAGACAGGGTCTTGCTATGTAGCTCTAGCCTGTCCCACTGTGTCTGGAGGAATGGCTCCATAGACAGAGCTGAAATTGAATGATGGTATAGGGGCTCCTTTGCACAAGGCCAGGGACTATCCTCATCCCACCATGTAGGTGGATTAAGAAACTTTCTCCGTATTCCATAGATAAGCATCAGATCTCATATCCAACCTGAAAAAGCAGAGTGGGCTCATTTCAGAACACATGCAGAATTTCCTGTGGTCTTTTCAAAAGATTTATGAAAACATTAAACATGAATGAAATATCAAATAAAGGAATTAAAAATTATCTCACTGAATAGCTATAGATAAATAGTATTCTAGTACTGTACTTAAATAACAAGACTTTCTAGGAGATAAAACGTTTGCTGAAATAAATCAGGTCATTTTAAAGACTGTGAGTATTTTGAGCAACTGACCTGACATGCTGGCTGTCCTCATTGAAATACGTTCTTAAGGGGAAGCCTTTAAGATCTCACATGGAGATTTTGAAAGGTGCTGACCTACAGTCCTTGGGTCTGAGCCAGATCCTCAGCTTTGGTCAGGAGCCTGCACAGGAAAGGGGCCCTTTGCTCCCAACCCAGCTACGTGCAGCTGTCCCATAGTGACTGAGCCAGCAACTTGCTGAAGAGAGCAGTTCCACAGGCCTCCTCTCTCTGACTGCTTGTTGCTGTGAACCATCTAATGATACAACTGCAAAGCTTATCTTTATGTGATAATGCTGAGGACAACTAAAACCTGTAGGAACAATTAATTTTTAAAAGTTGAAGGAAGCATTGGCTAAGCATTTTAAAGAAACAGAAAGAGGGCCTGGAAAGACTGCTGTGTGCAGGCTAGAAAGGCCAGAGTAGAACTTTTCCAGGAAGGAACAGCAGGGTCTCCAGCCTCAGCCAGAGGACTCACAGTGCAGTGGAGGGGGGGAGCTATGCAGGGGCAGTGGACAGTGTGGGGTCAACCAGGTCTAAGGGGACTGTGAGAGCAGACAGTGTGGATACAGTGAGGCAATAAGGAAGAGAGAGAGGGTGCCAGGAGTGAGGTGATTCCTTCAGAGCATCTGCAGAAGGGCAGGGCTCATGCAGTCAGACTCATCTTTCATCTGATATGGCACTGATCAAACATGCAAGAACTGGGTTTTCATTCTGGGTGGTGGCCAGATCATGGACTTTATCTCTAGGCCCCTACAATTTGCGTTTTAGCACATAGACCTCTGGTTTAATAGTTGGATTCCTGCGCAGTCCTGGGCATTATTTCCTCTCTGCTTAGGAACAGAAAGAACTAGAAGCCTAGTCAAGAGATATGCCATCCATCGGACGCTCTGGTGTGCAGGATTCCTTTAAGCAGTGATCATACCTTGCCATTCACATCTAGTTAGTGATGCATTCCTGAGAGATAAATCAGGGAGACTCAGGATATCACGGGACCTCTTCACAGATGAGTCAAGAGAGACAAAGGAGAGAGGGTTGCATACATAACCATGTCACACATGCCACCAATCCCACTAAGTCCTTACAATACACCATCAATCAATGTGCTAGAGAGATCAGTAGCTTCTCCAGTACACAGCTGCCTCCCAGGGTAGCAGGAAACCAGCTCTCCCTTCCTGACAGCAATACTAACACATGTGTTATCATGGAAAAAAACCATAGATATGCATAAAAATGAGAGGTGCATCTCCTAACTCTCTCCCATCTCTGAATTCTTGTTTGGAACTGTAAACTCATGTTACCAGGTATTACTGTGCCTTGTCTCTTCTTTGAAGTTACAAAGCTCTTGAGCAAAGGCATCACATTGCATCTTCTAAACATCCCCCAGCCCAGCCCAGCTCTGGGACTCCCACTCACACAGCTGCTCAAATTGCCATCCAACAGCTTCTTTATGGGAGATTTAATTTGAAAGCAGGGGTCTGTTTGAAATCTGCTATGCTCCAGATGGGCTCCAGCAGTGTAGGGGTTAATGTCTAGGTAATACTAGAGCTAGGTAATACTAATTTTGGAAACCGTCTGTACAAGGTTTTCAAGCAGTCTTGGGAGGTGGGGTGACTTCTGAAGAACATAAACCTTGGCTCCCAGTCTAGAGCTGAAATGAACCTGGAAACCACAACCTCACTGATGTTCAATCACATGAGATCTTATTGAAGCTACTTTACAATTCCAATTCTAAATTCTGAACTGTTGGCCATTAGGAAGAGGGAAGGGTCACAAGTCATCTCCCATCTAGCAGATTGATGGTTGGTTTACACAGATACCTCCTGTCTCCTCCCCAGGACTTATAACACTCCAGGTGCTTCGTAGGTACTCGGTATTTATTTCCTGAGTTGATAAACATGAATCCAAATAAAGTGATTATAGCAGAAATTCATCAGGGAAGAAGCTTTGAAGAATCACAGCCTTCCTATCACTGCTGGATGGTTTCTCCCCTCAGCTTCCCGTGTTGGAAGCAAAGATGTGCAGTAATTAAATACTCTTCAGCATTTAGCTTGCATTCCCATTTGCCATTTTACTATGCTTAGTTACGTTAGCCCACACTGAAGTTCCTCTGTATATGGTCCTGATCTTTGGCCAACCGTGTCAGGAATGACAGGGGTCCCAGTGGTCTTTGCTTGAGGTCTTAAGTACTGGCAGCATTTGTGGAGAAACCAGGCGGCCTTGCACCTCTGCTCCTCTGTCTCATCATCTCCTGCTCTAGATCACAGGAAGGAGATCACAGGGGGAGGAGAGATCTGCACTCTCTCCTCCCACGTGGTCGCTCCTCACTCACTGTGAACTGGACGCGGGGCACCCTCTGCACAATCATTAGAATTTACAGTTACTGCAGTTATGAGGTTTCAGGGCAAACTTAACAATGACAATAATATTTAACTTTGATAAAATGATGAGGTCTCCTGTGGATTTTCACATGCTTATAGACTTCTAGTCCATCCGCAGGGAAGTTCTGTCCATTCTTACTATCCTGAAGGTGGGTAGATGGCTGGTCAAAAGCCAGAGCTGATCCAGGTGTGGTGGCACAAACCTTTAACCCCAGCACTTGGGAAGCTGAGGTTGGAGGATCACTGTGAGGTCGAGGCCAGCCTGAGACTAGTGAATTCCAGGTCAGCCTGGGCTAGAGCGAAACCCTACCTTGAAGAACAAAGAGGAGGAGGAAGAAGAAGAGGAGGAGGAGGAGGAGGAGGAGGAGGAGGAAGAGGAGGAGGAGGAGGAAGAGAAGGAGGAGGAGGAAGAGGAGGAGGAGGAGGAAGAGGAGGAGGAGGAGGAAGAGGAGGAGGAGGAGGAGAAAAACAACAACAAAAATACCAGAGTTGAGACAGTGACATAAAAGATAATTTCAAGAGTTTGTTCAAGATCCTTTATTCTTCATTTTTTTTGTTTGTTTCTGGGTTAGAAAGAACAGTTGAGCTATTGATATTTCATTTAGAAAGATGATGAAAAAGCAGATGAAATACTTTGGGACACATTTTTTTGGGTCATTTACTTTAATTATTTCCATGTTCTTATATATTTGTTTGTAGATGAACTTTGAACACCTAAGAGCATCTTGAGGAATTTTCATTCCTTCCTCCCAGGAGAGTTGTCTATGGCCAACTAGTCATAGGTTCAAGGGATTGGTAACATCAGTAGTGCCCCGGCAAGCGAGGATCAAATGCAGGCAACTGTCTGTCTAGCTTACAAAGTCCACCACTGCCGTCAAATCCCTGCCTTCCATTACTCACGCCCACCACCACAATGCCTGTGCCTCACTCACATGCAAAGCACCACAGTATTTCTTGTGAACAGAGCTCTTCTTGCAGAAAGAAACAACCACTTATGTTTTCCCCGCAAAATCCTTTAACTTTCAGATTCCTGGGCATTTGGTGATCTCTACTGTTTAAATTTAATATTTCAATTTAAAATTTTTATATTTAAATTCAATATTTAAAAGCTTCAGACAAAATTGTGGTTTTTTAAGCATTCAGTATTAGTATATGATGGGGTTACTGGACAGGGAGAGCACATTCTTTTGGGGTGCTTTCCTCATGATGCACCTAATGGACACCCCTCCACTGCCACAGATACACACATACAGCCACAGGTGCAGACGGTACACTGCATTGTGTGAGAGCAGGAAGCAGCCCACCCCATCCCCAGGCCACGGATGGGCAACTATTTGAACCATGTCTGGAAGGAGCTGTTGAGGCCACCATTTCAATGCTAGGAGTTCTCATATAACTGTCACAATCTAACTTGGCCAGCAAATCAGAGCTCCAAACAGAAGGCTTCTTCTCCCTCAAGAAAAACAGCAAAGATAACACCATTTTCATAGGTATCCTTTGGCCTTGTTGAGGTCAACCAGACCAAACTCCCTAAGGAGAAATCAAGACCAGCACCCTGAGCTCCTTGTGAAGTGGGTGTGATTTGAAGTTAATTGCAGCATTTTAGTAATAATGAGCGGAGGAAATGGAGAGCTGGATACAAGCAAGAGCAGGGTCTGCTTCCTTGGTGTGGGCTGGGCTAGCATGCACACATCTAGGGGATGGAGTCTTTATCAAAGGATGACATTGAACTCACCGTAGCTCTAATTCAGCATTCATTCACTTCCTGAGATTAAAATGAAAACAAGAAGGGCTCATAAGGTGTAGCCACAGACCTTTCCTTTGGCTCTGCCCAGACTTGAAGACTCGACGTCCTCAAGCTGGCAAAAGACAGGAGCACCATATCTCACTTGGGCTTATTTAGTGATGCCTCATGAAAACAGCTGTGTTGTCTGTCTTTGTGTGGATACAGTTTTTTAAAAAATGCAAATCGTCATGGCAACATCTGCAGCCACTTATTACAGAGCAGTGGAAGTGACGCTGGTATTGGTGGGGAAATCTATGCTCTCAGAAAATGTGCACCTTATCCTAGAGAGGAGTGTTTTTCCTCCTAACATTTCTGATTTTAAAAAAGAAAAGGATATGAGAATATATTCCAGGGAACTGGAGGACTCTGGGAACTGGTAAGTGGGACTGAAACCTTTTATCTGATGGCCCCAAGGTCAAGTCCAACTGTGTGAGGATAGATGTGGCATTGGGAGGACAGTGCATAGGGCAGTGTTTAGACCCCCATGTCCACTGTGCCACAATAAACAGTGCACAGTGTTTGTGCTCACACCCTCCATGGGCCTGGAGGGGACAGCGCTCAATGCTCGTATGAACACCCCCATGCCCACTGTGACATTGATAAACAACAGAATTGCCAATGACAGGGATCGTGGTGTTTCTTGAAGCCTCTGTCCTGTTTCCTTTTGCATCCTAGCTTCCTTGGATTTTAGGGAATGTGAAATTTGAGGCTGGAGTACCCAGTTTGTTCCCTTCTTTGGTGATAAGTATGTGATCATTGAAGTGGAAGCATTTTCTCTTAAAGCTGAGAGGAGTTGCATCTTTCATGGACTCAAGGTAAAGGTTTTGGGGTTTTCCTTGTGGTGAGCATTTAGGTTGAGAGAGAGAAATGCTAGAGCAAGATTTGTTGTGATGTGGTGAGAAGGTCTGTGTGCTGATGAGCATGACGTCACATCATTTTAACCATCTCCATATACTTTTGATGGAAGCAGCCAGATATTTCAATAGGAACTGTCCAGCCATGGAGGAACAGATAGGCAACACCAGTGTTGGGTGGGAAAGATAAAACTTCAAAAGGACCGTGGTCTCTAATACCACTCACAAGTAAACCCTGAGTATAGCAAGAATGCCTATCAAACCCCGAGAACTCTGACACCTAAGAAATACTGGGTATGAGTGTGGGCTTGGGGAAAGATTAGAACTTCTGTATCCCACTAATCATTCTCATGGTCAAGCTCCCTTAAATAAAACTCCTTACTTCATGGGCCCTACAGCTGTAATGTATAGATTTCACCATGAAAAGTGTACTTCATCCAAGCCTCTCGAAACTGTGTTGTGCCCTAGTTTGTTTCTCCATCACTCAGAAGAGACGAGAAACCCACAGAGAAAGGCTTTGCTCCAGGCTACAGAAAACAGATTGCAAAAAGGCTTCCTCTCATTCTATTCCAGAAAATGACTGAAAACCAAAATCTTTTCCCCTCTAAGCCCAGCCATCAGGGACTGTTGGGTTTTTATTATAGGCTAGGGCAGCATATTAAAACCCACTGTGCAGGAAGCAGGATATTCAAGCTCCCTCTTTCCTGGTGCCAAACCTCTTCATTATCCAAACCAAGGAGCAAATGTCCTCCCGACACCACCAGCCTGGGCTTCAGAACCACCAGAGGAGTATAACTTTACCAATTTCATTTTTACTAAGCTAAGCAAGAATGCAGAAGTTGGGTATGGAAGCACACGTGTTTAGTTCCAGCACTCAGGAGGCAGAGGTAGGAGGATCACTGAGTTTGAGGGCAGCCTGGGACTACAGAGTGAGTTCCAGGTCAGTGACTGAGACCCTACCTCAAAAAAAAAAAAGTAAAAGTAAATTTTGAAGGCTGGAGAGATGGCTTAGTGGTTAAAGGCACTTGCTTACAAAGCCTGATGGGCTGGGCTCGATTCCCCAGCACCCACATAAAGTCAGATGGACAAAGTGGTGCATGCATCTGGAGTTCACTTGCAGTGGCAGGAGGCCCTGGCATGCCCATACTCACTTTCTCTGTGTCTGACTCCTCTCAGTCTCTCTCAAATAAACTAATAGCATATTTTTAACTTGTTATTGATAGCTTCCATAATTAAAGACAATAAACCATTATAATTTCCTCCCCACCCTCCCTCATATCTCCTCTCTCACATTGTCTCTATTTTGTTTCAGTGTCATCATCTTTTCCTCCTATTACGAAAGTCTTGTGTAGGTATTATGAGGCACTGCGAAGTCATGAATATCAAGGCCATTTTGTGTCTGGAAGCTTTCATTGTAAGCAGACTTACACTTCATTTGGCTCTTACAATCTTTCTGCCACCTCTTCTGCAATAGACCCTGAACACTGGGTGCTATGATAGAGTTGTCCCAGTGCTGAACACTCCAGTGTCATTTCTTCTCATGACTATGGTGTCTTTTGAGTCATCCCAGTGGTCACTGCCATCTGAAAAGAGAAACTTCTCTAGTCAAAAGTGAGAGAAGCATTAGTATATGGGTATGAACATTGAAAGAAAAGTGCTTATAAAGGCAGTTTGGTAGGCATAGTATATTTATTTATCCAGACAACAGCAGGCATTACTCCCCTAGGGCTCATGACCTCCCCCCCAACAGACTTTTGACTAGGTTTTCATTACCAGGCATGTATTTCCTCCTGTGGAGCAGGCCTCCAGTCCAATTAGAGAGCAGTTGGTTTCCCCCATAATAGATGCACCACTATTGCACCATTTGGCACATTTGGCCTGGCTGGCCAGTCTTAAGGCTTGCAAGGTCCACTGTTGTTTACCTCTGATGATGACCTCTGTCTCCCATAGGGCTTCATGTATCCATAGTTTTTCTAGCTTTCTGTCAGCTGGTTAACAGGGAGGAGGTTTCCAGCTCAGCTCCAGCTTGATTTCTCAGTGACCTGCTGTGATGGTTAAGTTTTGATGTCTACTTGACCTTTCAAGTAATCTTGGGTAGGTCTCTGAGGATGTTCACAGGAAGGCAGCCTCTCAGTAGGGGGCAGGATGTAAGGAAGTTCAGGAGAGCTAGAAGTAAACATCCTTTCCTGTGTGGGCAGTGCAGGAAGGAAATTCCAGAGGCTCAGGAAGCCATTAAGTCTGGGATAGAACTGCAAGACCCCACCCTAGGGCTATATAAATTGGAAAGAATTCTCTCCTTGCTCCTCTTGCCTGTTTCCTGTTCTATGTGTATGGTTTTGGTGATGGGTTTCTCTCTCTGATAGGATCTGTGAAAGAGAACCAGCCTCTTTCACTTTTATGGGACTTCCCCTGGATCTGTAGCCTGAATAAATTGTTTCCTCCCATAAACTGTGTTTGGTTTGAAGATTCATCCCAGCTGACTAATACACTTGCAACCCAAGTATGTGTGGTCTTCAGCAATAGGGTCTTACTTACCTCATTCTGGTGGGCGACCAAAAGCCTTGGCAATGGCCTATAATGTTTTGGGTGCTTCAGGAACTTCCCTGGCCAACAAGGTATCCCATCTCTGGCACTGAAATTTTTCTAGTAACAATCTATGACTTTGGGTGTGCCATCATCCAAAGAAGTAGGTTTCCATATGGCTTATTCTAAACCTCTTAAATTTTGATTGATCCTCCTCCCACTCCTCAGTTCCTTCCCTTGACCCCACTTAGGCCATTGCACCCCTAGTAATCTCTTCATTTACTTACATATATACAGTACCCTCCCCTTAAGTCTCCCCTTTCCTCCCTCCCTTATAGCCCCTGTCTAGCTTCCTGGCCTCTGCTACTGACTTTTACTCCACTCACATACAAATCTAAATGATGGCAGCTAGGATCTACATATGAGAGAAAACAGGTGGTGTTTGGCTTTCTAGGCCTGAGTTATCTGAATATAATCCTTTCCAGAACCATCCATTTAAAAAATGCAGAATGTGTTGATTTAGTACAGGAAAGGGAACATTGAAAACAAAGCAGCCATGAAGAAGGAGATGATCACTTTCCACGCAAGAAGTCAGACCATTTTCCAGGATGGAGAGACCTCAGGTTGGTGTCTGATAGGGATTGTAGGTAGAGAAGGGATCACACTCCAGCCTAAAATGCATATTAACATGCTTAATTTCTCATTTAATTAACACACTCCTGAAGCCCAAAATCATATGACTCTATGAGAGCACCTTTCCCACAGCTCAGCAGGAAGGACGAGGGAGCACTTTTGTTGGTTACCTGGGTGACATAGTCACAAGCCTAGCTCCCTATGTGTTTGGAAGTTCACAGCTCCCTGTTCCAGGGTGCCATGCTTTAGTGGTATCTTGTGTATAAGCCCTCGAGTTTTCCTGGTGGTGTAAACCTAAAATATTGTTGCCCCAAAGGCATCTCCATTTGGTAACGCATTCCATTCTGATAGAAAACTCATGTTTTGATTGCCCGAAAATCTTCATGGCAGCCAAGGACAGATATGCTGTTGCAGCCAGATAAGAAGATAAGCTTTCTGCTCTGTCTGCAAACACAAACAACCTGTGCCCAGGGGGAGAATTTGGGGAAAAAAAGCTAGCCCCTTCTCTTTCAAAAGGTCTTCTTTTTTGGAATAACCCTGAAAGGGGGGGGGACGACATTTTACTGGTTCACTACTAAATAAATGGAGAAAGAAAGGGCCAGGAAAATGTGTAGATGCAAGTTAAAGTAGGTAGTGTTAAGACCTCTCCAATAGGGAGGGACCAAGGAGGAGCTTGCCCATTGGACCACCGCCTAGGGGTGGTGCACACCTTTAGTCCCAGCACTTGGGAGGCAGAGAGAGGTAGGAGGATCTCCTTGAGTTTGAGGTCACCCTGAGACTACAAAGTGAATTCCAGGTCAGCCTGGGCTAGAATGAGACCCTACCTCAAAAAACCACAAAAAATAAAAATAAATAAATAAAATCAAATACAACTGTCCTTTTCATAAAGGCCAGGCTTGCCAAACCACTCCCAGGGCAGGCATCAAGACAGACAAGCCAGCATGGGGGCTTCCAGCAGCTAATGCCGATCCTGCCTCTTGACTTCAGTCATATTCTTTAATCTACCTCGATTTCCCCTTGTCACGTGCAAGCAATATTATCTCTGTTAGGAGGGCATTGTGACTTAGTAATGTACATCACAAAATGTACCTCACAGTTTGCGCTTACAAAAGTCCCGGAATGAATGGCAGCTATTAAGGCTGCAATGCAGCAAATATGGGGTCCAGGAGAGTTAACCCTGAACGGGCTGCTCAAGCAGAGAGCATGTGCTTTCCAAGCTCACTGTTTAAGGCTGTCATTGAGCTGCTTCTGGTCTTTTATAGCATCCAGCTTTTAGTCTTTTATATCATCTTCCTGGTGAATTCTACTATGGCCCAAAGAGCCAAGATTCTTTTTCCTCTCTTCATTTTGAGATCTTACCCATGAAACTCTTTTTATATTTTGAAATCTGGGATTTTAAGGATTGAATGTTTTCAGTGGGACTCAGAAAGACAGACCTGTCTGTCCTCTCCTTCACCATCTCCAAACTGGGTGGGGCGAAGCAAGGACCCACAGGCGAACCCCAGACCAGGGGAAGCAGGACTGTGCGCAGCAGCCTGACACACCATTGCACTGGGATCTCAGGTGGTAGCGTTAGATTTATGGGATCATCATGTTTCCTGTAAGCAAAGTTTCCTGGCCTTTTATTTCATTAAATAGTTACGGTTTTATAATCTCTAATTATGCAGCCAGAGCGTCCTCCAAAAAATACTCAATAGTATGAAGTGACAAAACAGGCTTTTCATAAACAAAAACAAAGGTTTTGTCATTTTTCAGAATATGATTTTAATCCCCCCTCTCTCTGTCTCTCTCTGTCTCTGTCTCTGTCTCTGTCTCTGTCTCTGTCTCTGTCTCTCTCTCTCTCTCTCTCTCTCTCTCTCACAGTGTCTGAAAGGAGGCGCCGTACTGAATATTTCTTTTTGTTAAGTGGCACTTTCTTCTCCTTTGCTGCTTCACCTCCATTTCTATTTAGGTGCTTTCTAACAATGGCCTCAGGCATTTTTTTAAACCTGAATTTTCTAAGAAAGTGGTAATAGGCTTAAATAAAAGTCTAATGAATACACTTAATCCAGAAAAGACAGTGAGGCATAATTATTGAATTTTATCCTTCTCCCAATGAATTTGCAATTATATCTAACCTTAGCCCCACCTGAGAAGCAAGCTCGACACCAGCTAGTAGTGTCTCCATTAAATGGCTAGAATGACAATTCTATGAAAACAACTGGTGAAGGGAGAGAGAGAGATAGGGAGAGGGTGACAGGAAAACAGGGAGGAGGAGAGAAGTAGGGGATTAGCAAACAGCCCCCCTTGGGTGTCTACCAGCTCCACTGCTGGCCCACCGCCTGCCCATCGCCCCCTTCTCCTATGAGCCCCTTGACTGACTCAGACAAAGGCAGCTGCCTCCCACAGTTTTTCCTTCTGGTTTGTGTGTGTGTGCATGTGTGTAGCATGTGTGAAGAGTGATGTGGCACATGAAGAATGTCTGCTGTCCCCTCTTTAAACTCATCTGTTGTTTCCTTGAGAGATCCTCTCACTGCACCCCAGCTCCCGTCTTCATTCCTTCCTGTGACACGCATGACCACATCTGGCTACTTACTTTATTTCTGGTTTTCATTTTTCAAGGCAAGTTCTCACTCTGTTCTCACTCTAGCCCAGGTTGATCTGGAACTAACTCTGTAGTTCCAGCTGTGCCTGGAACTCATGACAATCCTCCTAGCTCTGCCTTGAGATTAAAGGTGTGCTCCACCATGCCTGGCTCCAGCTGTTCATGGGAGCACTGGGAAATCAAATTCAGGCCTTCTCAGTCCTTCATGCTTGGGCAGCAAGTGCAATAACTGCTGATCATCTTCTCTTCCCCCTAAGATTTTGTGTGTGTGTGTGTGTGTGTGTGTGTGTGTGTGTGTGTGTGTGTGTGTGTGTTATTAACACAGTATTGTTTCAAAATTTAGCTCTCAAGGGATATCCCCTCCTGTAGGTTTCTTAGAGGGGTGTGTGCTATTTATTAAATTTTGTCTCATAAACTATTAAGACAGCAAATTTTCCAATGATCTGTCTAAACCAAGGCCTAAGAGCTTATGTATTATGTCTTCTATATTCTGGTTAACTGCTGGGGATCCAAGCTCTGATAGTGGTGTCCATGATGGTGAATCCCAGCCTCTTGCTCTCATGAGTATTGAACTAATGCTCTGGGTGTCAGCTAATCTGTGACTACAAAGTAGGTCCATCAGCTTCACTATTTCTTTCACTCTGCTCTCTGTCAGTCACTCAGAGATACAGATGTGGGGGTTCCATTCAGGTGTCTCACATAAACTTGTGTTCTGAATGCCTGCTCCCCAGCTGATGGCGATTTTGGAATTGGAACCTTGGAGCTGTGTTATTGGGGTTGGGCTTATGGGTATCATAGCCAGCTTCCTCTTGCCAGTGTTTGGCACACTCTCCTGTTGCTGTTGTCCACCTGATGTTGGCCTGGAGGTGATGTCCAGCCTCTGTTCATGCCATCATTTTCCCTGCCATCATGGAGCTTCTCCTCAAGTCTGTAAGCTCAAATAAACCCTTTCTTTCCTTCCACAAGCTCTGTTTGGTCAGGTTCTTTCTGCCAGCAATAAGAAAGGTGACTGAAATAACAGACAATCCTCAAAACCTTACTTACGTTCTTTCTTTTTTAAAAAATATTTTATTCATTTTCAAGCAGGGAGATACAGAAAGAGAGAGAGAGAGAGAGAGAGAGAGAGAGAGAGAGAGAGAGAGAGAGAGAGAGCACCAGGGCCACCACCTTATGGGTCTGGCTTATGTGGATCCTGGGGAATTGAACCCGGGGCCTTAGGCACTGGAGGCAAGTGCCTTAACCACTGGGCTTTCTCTCCAGCCCATCAAAACCTTACTTTCAATCAGTATGTGCATACTGCCAGGATCCACCGTCCTTTCTCATGTCACTGTTCAGTTATCGTCTTCCCTGTGCTATCCACTAGATCAGAGATACAGAGTCCCTGCTGAACAGAAGCATGAGAAAGGCCATGGCTATAACCTAGGATTCCCTCCATCCCCAAGCTTGCCTTGTTCCATGGGCCTCTCATTGAGGCTCCAAATTCCTCTACCTTTTGCAAATCACCATTTGCTCAGTATCTAACTCTTCCCCCTTTGTTCTGCCATCAGTATTTGTATACCCCCACTTAAGTGTTTTTTAACTATGTGAAAAGTCATGGACCACACGAGAAAGTGAAGAACTCTAAGAAATGTCCTTCCAGATAAAAATTTTGTGCACATTTTCAAATGTGCTGTTCCCATTCATGCCTGGACTTCCAGAGTCGTCGATTTCTGCAGGTCGTTCTCCTACTAATTATAGCTTGCTCACATGGTTCTAACTAGAAGCTGCCCGATAATCTGCCTCCACTCCACTACCAACTTCCCTAACTCCATATTTATGGTAGTTACCTTCTTATTGCTGGGACAAAACATCTGGCAGATGCATATGGAAGGAAAGAGTTTATTTATGGCTTATAGTTTCAAGGGGACGTTTCATCATGGCATGACAGAGCAGAAGCTTGGTATTACATGTTGCCACAGCAGGTGGAAGATAGCAGCAAGAATGAGCTCTGGCTAGGGAGGCTTGGACTACAACACCCCAGAGCCCATCTCAAGAGACATACCTTCGCCAGTAAAGTTCCACCTCCTAATTTGCCACCAGCTGAGGATGGAGCGTGAGGCTGGATCAAAGCACATGAGACTATGGGTGATGTTTCACATTCAAACTACCACAGAAATCTTCTGCTCTCTGAGCTATTGCTGGTCTACAATGCAAAACTCACCTTAAGGCTGTTTCGGCACCCAGAGTCCTACCGTGTGGGACCACGCTCTAGCTGTGCCTCTCTTTCGTTCAGCATTGACCTTGGCAAATAAAGTGTTTGTCTCGGACTCCAAGTTTTAATAACTATTTTGATTGCATGAGAGTGTTTTAATAGTTCTTACAAATGGTGTTGGTTTGGGATTTAATTATAACTTTACAGAAACAAAGCTGGAGAGCCAGCTGCGGAGAAGACTCTTCTATAAAACATCTTCCTTCTAGTAACCTTTAGAATAACGCACGATCATTAGACAAAAGAAAACTCTATGGTAAGGTCTGCTGGTCTGCAGGTTCCATGTTTCAAACACAAAATGAGAATTGGTAGGGGTAAGGCAATACCATGGTAAAACCCTTCGCTATGTGAAGATAACGTGTGCTTTTCTCCTGCACATACCTTGAGCTCAAGTGACATTATCTGCAACTCTGAAAAGATAGATGCAGATTTTCATGAAACTAAGCTGTGATTTGGGGTCCAGATGCACACCTAATTGCTAATTAACAGGCAGCAGTGGCAGGGAGAGGGTCTGTGGGAATCATTTGATCAGTGCAAACATCTTGCAGGAGTTTGCTTGTCACTAGGTGCTGTCTTGGGCAGCTGTTGATATTTGAAGAGGGGCAAATGACAAGCCCCCAGACTAGGGAGGCAGCTCAGAGGGTCCAGCCAGCGGAAACCAGCTTCCGCAGCTGCTCATCTTGTCCTTGTTGAGCGTCTGTGGACACTTGACTCCCAGCTTAGTGAGCTGCCTGCCTGCTGATTCCTCTTATCTCCATGGCCCATGTGGTGAGCTGTGAATTGGTGGTCACCATGAAAGCAAACTCCATTGGAGGCATGCTCCCCCCCTTGATTGTTGCTAATTAGCAATTCCACAAAATTGTAGAGATTAGTCACAACCATATTTTCTTTCAGATCTAGCACCAGTGTTTCTGTGGTATGTCTGTTTATTTGGATGCCCCTTTCCTAGCAAGGCAGCTAGACATTCAGCTCAGTTACATTTGCAAGACAGCTGGGATCTTTTGTTCTTAGTGAGTGTTAAAAATTTACAAAAAATTACATGATCCCCTTGTATGATTATCCCTGTGGCACCCTGCTCTACGGGCCTTATTTCAAAAAGATGAGCTTTTTTTGATCAAATTGAGCACATTGCTTACTTCATCCCCAAAGAGTCTTATAATGTTTTCATAATTGGAATTCTCAATGTTCCATGTTCTTAGATATTAGATCTTACTTTTTATTGACTTCTTTAAAAAATGGTGAAGAACATAGCAATCATTCCAATAGTACTGTTAATGTAAATATCAACAGCAGTTGAAAAGCGAACATCCACCAAGTGTTTTCTATGTTCTAGTTCTAACTACTATGGACATAGTCACACATCTGTTCTCTGTCCCGACAGAAGCACGATTTTTATCACTCTTCTAGGTGAAGACAATGAGACAGAGAGAAGTAAATACTCTAATGAGGAAATAGTCATCACATGTGAAAGAGCAGAATGAATAGCCCCCCAGGACAGAAGGCCTGAATATCAAGAGATATAAGTATTTATATTTAAAGTCATTTATTAGGAAGGAAAGGTTTCCATTGAGAAATATGAGCCCCTTGGTTGTCAACAATACTCAGATTGAAATGGATATTTTAATTAATGCTAGTTTTTCTTATGATTAGTACTATAAATCTTAAAATTTTCAGTGATCTTTGTCTCACCTCTATGAAGGTGCCACTTTTGATGAGTTATTTCTCTGAGCATACTCTGCTAGGTATCCAAGTGTTTTCATTCCCTGGTGGACATGTACACAGGCTTTCAGTCAGAGGGACCTGGTGGACATGTACACGGATTTCCAGTCAGAGGGACCTGAATTGAATAGCTCCATTTACTGTGAGTGATCTTGGACAAATAACCTCAAGTCTGCTTGCTTCTAAAATGAGAATGTGTTTTTCTTTAGATGTTTGAAAGGAGTAAATAAATGAAATGCTTAGTTAATCCCATTAAGCCATGGCTTCTTCACCTATGAAATTGCAAGTAATAGTAGCCCTTACTTCAAGGGGTTATGGCGAGGGTTATGTGAAGTAATGTTTACAAAATGTTTAAAATCGTGCTTGACACAGCAAATGCTGGGTAGGAATGATATAGGCATGAATTATTTTGGATGGTCAGTAAACCTGAAAGGTGTAAATCTGACCCAATTCTCTGGCTTCAACTCTGGTGATAAATATTTGATCTTACTTGTACCTATTTGAAATTGCATGTTAATTTTAGCTGGACTTCCACTGGAAGTGACTAGTAGCCTATTTTTAATAATATATATATATATGTATATATATATATTATGACTTAAGGTTTCACACTGTTTGTAACTCATGTTTCATTAATGGAAAAGATGGACATAGGGTAGAAATTCCCATTTAGCTATGAGAATCTCTCTCTCTCTCTCTCTCTCTCTCTCTTTCTCAGGCCCATAGTTGTATGATTCAAATTCCTTTTTTTTCCATCAGAAAGAAAGGGGAAATGAAAAGAGTATTTGCCAGTTACTTTTATCTTTAGGACAATCTAAAATTCACTTGCAGTATTAGGTATGAGAGAAAATTTCTCAAAGCCCACAGACTAATTCAATTCTGACAAGACTTCTCAGGCTAAATTGCAAAGTAATTTATATCTCCTTTTAAAGAAAATGCACAGGTAGTTCATAACAAACTTCCCTTAACTCTTCCGCCTTTTCAACCAATTTTAAACTCAGAGTTCTTTTTGTCACCTTAAAGTTGAAACTTAATGGACCAGAGCCACTTAGGAAACTGTCAAAGGTGTGCTTCCGTGCTGAATGTTGTAAGTGTTCTTGATGTCATTTTCAGGTCTGCTTCAATCTCAAGCAGGGTGCTCTTGCTCCATCCCTTGTGGAAGAGCTGCTCCTTCCTGGCTGCATACCAGCCATTCCAACAGCAAGACTGAATGAGCAGAGAAGAGCTAGGTACCCTGCACCCCTCTCCTGGTAGACCCAGAGGAAGTTAGAAAAGAGCCAGTCCATGACCCCACAGTGACAGGTTCTCTGAGGCCATATTACCCAGCAGCCTAAGTGCATGAGCTTTCTTCACAGAACTCCGCCTGACAACTCTCATTTTATACCAGCATCTCAGCTTCACCACCCCTTTATAGAGTCCATGCGTCTCCACTCACATCTAAGAATCAGGAGATTTTGAAATAGAATATAAGCAAAAATATCTCCCCATAGTGCTTGACTTTTAGACTTGAGCTTGCCTGCTGGAAACATACAGAATGAGGTCAGGCCTTCCTCTGCAGGTCTACTTTTCAAGTGCTCGCTGCAGCAGCTCTTGTCAAGTTCCTCTCCCCTTTGGCCTCTAGTATTTCCCTCAGTCTTCCTCCTCACTCCCTTGTCTTTCCTATGGTTTCTGTCATGAGGAGGCATCCAGCTTCTGAGGAGAAATGGGCCTTTGGTTGCCCTGTGAGGCAGGGGCAGGTTGCCTCTTGTCCAGCTTCCCCTCAGTTCCCTCAGGACTACAGAGAAGCCTTTCTGAAGGAACAGCCCATCACCTGCATCCATCACCCCCTCTTCATGCTGCTTCAGTTTCCTTTCTATTGCTGTCACTCCCTCATAGATTAATTCGCTGAGCTCTATTTATACCATCTTCTCCACCACAGCACAGAGCAGCGATGTGTGGTTTCCTGGTGTGTCTTCAGTGCTTAGAACCATGTCTACACCCAGTGAGTGTTGGTTGATGGGAGCAATCGCTGTGGCCTGTGATTGCATTATTCATGGTGCAGCCACAACACACCATTTTACACTTCCACAGAACTCTTCATCTTTTCCCCTCATGCCTGACATCAGAATAACAAAATATTTTTCAAGGACTTGGAAAATCACTCTCTGGGAATGAATTTGGGTTCTCAGTGAAGAGACATTATTCAACACTCCAGAAGCTTGAAGAGTTCCCCAGGCACAGTCCTCTGCAGGGCCGTTGGCCCTTGGGAAGGTGAAACCTTATGCTTCTAAATCCAGCTCAGGGAATGTCTGGCCAGGACCTCTTATTATGAAGAGACAGCTCTCCTAACCTCCCCAGGGGTGCCTGAAATGCCCCCAGTTCCTGAAGTCATTATGTTTTACAGCAGGTTCTCTTGACAAAGTTTCATCAGCCTTTGGCAGAACAGAAGCCAGAATAATGGGCGGGCAGATGCCAGAATGAATTCCAATGTGTACACACAGTTCTTGGCCCCATAAAAATCAATTTCTTATTCATAATTAAGCAACTTCTCTAAGACAGGGCAGGTTGGTACTGTTATTAAAAGATAAATAATAGATAAGGATCCACTTATTTCTTGCTCTTTTCTTTCTTTTCTTAGGCAGAAAATATTTTAAATACAAAATAGAACATAGTTATTCCCCCTCCCCCCCCCATTCATTTCTTGCCCGTGACATTGAGACAGAACAACATGGAGCAGCTCTGAAGACTCGTCATCACCCTTCTGCATTGTGTTGCTCCCCAAGGTGTGCCTTGATGATACAACTCTTGCTGGGGAGAAAGAAATGGAAGCATCTACACAAAATGTCACAGGTTACAAGATGTGTTTATCCCGCTATGGCCTTGTCTTGTTTTCCAGATTGGGGTTAAAGAGCACCGTTGAGAATGTAAAGGTTGCAACCTGGCTGTGGGGGGGGGAGAGGGGAGGCACAGCAGACTCCCCAGCAGTGGAGGGGGTCCTCATTCCTGAGGGGTGGGAAGGATGGGGGTCATTCTTAGGGAGAGCATGTGGTATTGGTGTATGAAGCTGGAGACACTTCTGCTCTCTCTAGCCAAATGGAAGGGACTTCTCCTGGAGTCCCCAGAATGTTGGGGCTGCCAACTCATCCCTCAGTGAAGAAAGCTCAGATGAGCAGAGGCCCTCTCCACGCAGAGCAAGGAAGGGAGAGCTTGGACCTGGATTCTCAGAGTGGGGGACTGGATGAACACACAGACACAGGCGTGTCTTTTTTCCTACAGAACCTGAAACACAGGAGCCCATTGGAACAGGACCTGTAGGCTCCCTGGTTTGGTGTGTGTGGGAGCAAATGGGTGAACTCATCCAGTCCTGTGTTTCATGACCTGGGGAAGTGGCTCAGAGAAGCACAACGTTAGCCAGCTTGGAAGTCAGGAGAGGCGTGGAAGTCACCGTGTTGCACACGCAGCCATTTGAGGGGAATGTGTCTACCAGGCAGGGGGAAGATTGAGTAGCACTTGAGAGGTTCTCAACAGGATGTCAAGTGGGAGAGGAAGCGAGTAGGAAGCTGACTATGGCCCACCAAGGACAAGAGCTGAGCACCCACTCCAGCTCCAGCGCACAACCGGTGGAGAGGAAGAGGACCATGCAGCTGCTCCTGCCTTCACCCTGCACTAAATATCTCTGCATGGAGAAGAAGAATCCTGCTTTGAAGATTGAGGTGTGAAGCTGGACTCAACTAAGTTTTAATCACCAAAAGAAATTAAATAATGGAATCTGACCAAGATATCATTAATGGAATTACTTGTGGGATTTGATATAGTACAGCTGGTAGCAATTATTGGAAAAAGCCATTTCCTATTTATGTCCCAACTAATCAAGAACTTGTCAATGAACTTATACCAATAGTTAGATTTTTTTTTGTTAGGGACTAAAGACTCGCCAGAGAAAATGGAAAGTTCTTTTGTATATCATTGGCTATACTAATCATTTCTTTAACTTTTCTTTAATGATTAAGTTCAAAGAAATTCTGAAAGGGATACAGTATGTTCATTTAATACTTTCTTTTTATAAGCTTGCAAGTGACATACATTTCATGTTAATAAAGGAAGGAAGAGTCGACTGAGTGGTAGAAAAGAGTTATGTTAGAGATTCCAGAATTGTAAGAGGACTGGGAAGATGGGAAGGCTTGTCAGGAGAGTAGAGCTCCCTGGAAACTTGAGGTTTCCAAAGTGGGAGATGTAATTTATATAGTCACAGTTAGGAAAATGATGACCAGGTGGCGAGGCCAGAGTCACTTAGTGGCTCCTGTCTGTGGCACTCATGGAGGTGTCCTGGAACCTCACGCTCACACTTAGCATCATTTCAATCACAACTCTTCCTCCTGTTTTTCTTACATCCATCTCGCCTCTCTTTTCTCTCCAATAGTATTTTTGAGTACTCAGTTCATGCCACACCCATTATGTACACAACAATTTCGCATGAACTCTGCCCCTAGAGATTCAGACTGAGGGATTGTCAGCCAGTGGATGAGAGACAAGTGACAGGATCATAGTTTTAGTTAGATTGAGAGTTTTATTTATTTTAGTATTTTATCTCTTTATATGTGAGGAGAGAAATACAGAGAGGAGGCAAAAAAAGAGAGAATGGGTGCACCATGGCCTCTAGCCACTGTGTTCATCTGGCTTTACATGATACCAGGGCACTATCAGACTTTGCAGGCAAGTTCTTAACCTCTGAGAAAGCTCTCCAGCCCTCTATTGAGGCTTTGATTGGATTGAGCATCTAGTTTGAAATACTTCTTTCATTACTAAAGCCAGTGCACGAGTGCTCACACACACACTCACACTCACACTCACAGAGAGAACCCAATAGAAACAGAGAAAACAGGGCAAAGACCCAGAGATACTTAAATCTCAATAACAAAGCAGACTCAAAACTCACTCACCATGACTCAGGGAACTGAGCTAAAGAGGAGGCAGAAAGAATGTAAGAAACATGGTGGGGGGAAATATCCAAAGACATTGCCCCCCCTCAGCAACAACACACAAAGAGGGGAAAAAGGAAGAAGAAGAATGATAAACTGGCTCCCTCTGGTGCAGTTCATAACCCCCTATCCTATGGACAGATCCAGTATGCACACCAAGGATGGACCCCAGTGGGTAGGGGACAGAGAGGAGGGAAACAGGGACACATTCACAAGAGTTGCTCATATAATGTATAAACTTATTCATAATAAAGATATTTATAAAAAAGAAATGGATCATTTGAAGAAGGAAAATATATTTAAGAAATTTGTTTCTTCTGTGTACTAGTTACCATTCCAAGTGCCTTAAAACATTGATTCCTTTCACTGTCACAGCATCCCTGTGTCGTAGATCCTAGTACTGCCGTACAGAGTTGGAAGGACAAATAGTTTTAGTATTTTGATCAGGATTATACAGCCAGTAAGACAGAGCCAAGACTTATACCCAGATCTCAAATCAGACTCTCAACACTCCTTTGCTGCAAGTCTGGCTCCTTTTTGGAGCATTAGATTATAGACAAAAAAGTCACTTTTGAGAAACCCTGGGTAGAATCGCAACTCTATAAATCTCAAATGGTTCACTGAAAAAAAAGAAAACTTATAAATGTTTCATCAAAAGAATTAGGACCTTTCATTTATTTTTACACTTCTTTTTTAAAAATATTTTATTTATTCATTTTCAAGCAGAGAGATACACAGAGAGAGAGAGAGAGAGAGAGAGAGAGAGAGAGAGAGAGAGAGAGAGAGAGAGAGAGAGAGAAAACCAGGGCCACCACCTTGTGGGTCTGGCTTATGCGGGTCCTGGGGAATTGAACCCAGGGCCTTAGGCACTGGAGGCTATGCCCCAACCGCTGAGCCATCTCTCCAGCCCTATTTTTACACTTCTTAATAGAAGAAGCTGTATGTATTTATTCCTGAGTATGGACACAATATACTGTCATTGCACTAGTTTGTGCTGAGAGCTTGTTTATGAACTAGATGAATCATTGATAACCTGGACTGATTTCCAATTTATGAGTTGACTATTTAAACACACCTACGTATTTCTGGTCATATCATTTTCAAAGATGGTTCCATTCACTTTGAATATCCACGTCCATTTCTAAAAGACCCCTGGAAACTGTAGATGGACCTGCACCAGCATGTGTTTTCAGTAGTGCCTCTCTAGATATTCTGCAGGACCACAGTCACACAGACTGACAGGAAGTCCAAGGCCTTTCTCCTCTCCCCCATGCTGTAAGTGCACCCATGGTAGTTCAAGCACAGGGGACTGAACTTGCTCCTTATTCAAGTTGGTTGAAGTTGTAGAACTCTACATGTGCTACCAACACTCTGCCCCACCCCAGCTGCTGCTCCAGGTACAGAGACAGTGTTGTCCCTGGAAACTGGAGCCCAGAGGGATATCCTTCACCAGGAGCAAAAGCCTAAATGAACAACTTGCTAGAATCCTGGCAGTGTAGAGAGGCAGCCTCCCTGGAGATTGATAGCTTTTATAAGCTCCTCTCCTGAGTGTCTTGCTGTCTCCTGCCTTTGCCCCCCCCCCCATTCCTCTCCAGATGCCGTATGAAACTTCCTACCGCAGTGCAGCTTGAGCCTGAGTTTCATCCCTGGTGCACACCCCTCCCCAAAACTGCCAGGACACCACTTCCCTAACTGATGCACTGAACCAGAGCTCTGTGATGACCGAGACACTCCCAGTCCTGCCCTGTGGCCATTTCTATGGGGGCCTGCTGGTACCTTCTCTCCTAAACCCTCCCTATGATTCTCTTCTCCCTGACAACATCAAGCTTGGAGTAGCAGGAGAGCAGCCCACCCCTCCTGCCCACAGTTAGAAATAAAACTTGGTTCTAAGCACTATATTCTGTTGTCTGCACTGTGGGACTTGTGAAAGTTCTTAGCAGGATGATAATGGTGAGGGGCTAAACTTTCACTGACTGTTTTTTATTTATATTATTTGTTCATTTATTCGTGTGTGTGTGTGTGTGTGTGTGTGTGTGTGTGTGTGCGCGCACCAGTCCCTCTTGCTTTTGCAAACAAATTCCAGATACTCTCACCAGTTCTTGTATCAAGCTCATGTAAGGGGTTGGGGGAATTTAGCCAGTTCCAGAAGACTTTGCAAGCAATCACCTTTAACTGTTGGGCCGCCTTCCCAGCCCCCATTAGCTGTTTATTTTGAGTGCAAATGATAAGCATTTAGCAAATGGCCCTGGAATTTGCAAGCACACATTGATGAATTTTAAATGTGCCTCGTGGACTCTCTTTCTAAAGGATATTATTATCATCTCTACTCACCAAGTGATGAAACGGAGTGTGGCTGTGATGAAGTGATGTCTTCTACGTTGCACAGCCAGCAAGTATGAAGCACAAGAGTCAGCTTCAGAGTTGGATTGAGAACCCCAATAGAACTCACAGCACAACTGCTTGTAGTCAGTAACTCCCTTGAAGTTTTGTGTGTGTGTGTGTGTGTGTGTGTGTGTGTGTGTGTGTGTGCATGCCAATTCATGATTGTGTGTGGTGGAACTTGCATCCATGTACCAAATTAACTGCTGCAGTTAGCTTTCTCATTGTTGTCACAAAGAACCCAACCCAAAGCAGCTTGTGGCAGGAAAGGGTTTATTTTGGCTTGTAGGCTCTAGAGGAAGCTCCTTGATGACAGGGAAAATGATGGCATGAGCAGAGGGTAGACATCACCTCCTCGCCAACATCAGTTGGACAATAGCAAAAGGAGAGTGTGCCAAACACTGGCAAGGGGAAACTGACTATAACGTAAGCTCACCCTCAACAACACACCTTCAACAAGTTTCCATTTCCAAAATTGCCATTATCTGGGGATCAGTCATTCAGAACACTTAAGTTTATGGGGAACGCCTGAATCAAACCACCACATTGAGCATGTGTCCTGGAGGTCAAAGGGCAACCTCAAGTATCATTCCTCAGGAATACTATCTTCCTTGCTGAGATAGGGTCTCTCATTTGGCTGTAGCTTGCCAATTAATTATGAGAGACTGGCTGGTCAGCAAGCTCCAGAGATCCACCTGTCTGCTTGCCCAGCACCTACCCAGCTGACTTTTTTACCTGGATGGGTACTGGAGATGGGACATAGGTCCCCATGCCTACAAAGCAAGCCCTTTACCAGCTGAGCTGTTACCCCAGCCCCACAAAACTCTCTCTTGCTCTTCTTCCTTTCCCCTTTCCTATCTGCATCCCATCGGTCTTTATGTAGCCTGCCACACAGGCTGTGTCATGGGCATACAAAATGGAGTAAAACCCAGGCAAGACCCAGTGAAGCTTCAAGTCTGGGTGTGGAAGCTATCCTTGAAGGCAAGCTTTCTTAAGGAGACCCTCATTTCTCCTGCTGGTACCCAATGCAACACACTATTACTCCTAACTGCAGGGAGCAGCCCAGGTTCCATCCACACACGATGGCACCATTGTCCTTACGGTCACTGCAATGTCACTTAACTCTCCTTATGGGGATTTCAGGGTTTTCTCAAAAAAAAAAAAAAAGAAAAAGAAAAAGAAATCTGTATCTTGGGCTGGAGAGATTGCTCAGTGGTTAAAGCACTTGCCTCCAGTGCCTAAGTCCCCAGGGTTCAATTCCCCAGTACCCACATAAGCCAGACCCACAAGGTGGTGGCCCTGGTTTTTTCTCTCTCTCTCTCTCTCTCTCTCTCTCTCTCTGCTTGAAAATAAATAAAATATTTTTAAAAAATAAAAGAAATCTGTATCTTGAACTTATTAATTATATGGTTCTAATTTTCTTTTCTTTAGCTGCTTTTTATTTAGACGGGGGACGAAGAGAGAGAGACACTTGCCTTGTTTGCTTCACATAAACACAGTTACAATGTCAGTGTAGGAGGACTGCTTATGATGGAAATGAGAGCTTTGGAGGGCTCAGAGATGCCACCTCATTCCCCTCTCCCTCTCCACAAGGGTCCATGTACACACTCCCTGAAACTCAAGTTTCAGTCACAACTATAGGACTGTGCCTTGAACATGCCCTGAACTCACCTGCCTCCCTGCTTTTCTTCACACCATTTCCATTGCCTACAATTCTCTCCTCTGCATCCCCGTCTGTTGACTTGATACCTTGTTCAAACACCATCTCCTTTTATTATAAAATAACACTTCCTCTTTTGTACCATCCAGTGTCACATAACTTATATCATACTGAGCACTGGGTTTGTTGTCTCTGTCTCAGGGCTTCGCTGTCTAAAGATGTCTGGCACATATCATGTTAGTATTTGTTGAATCAAATTCTTCTTCTCTTCTCTGTGATTCATCACATGTCTCCAGCACCTGGATTCCAATGTCTCTGACAGCAGGTCACCAGTACCCAGTGCTTACATTCTCAGAAGTCTTAGGACCAGCAGCAGATCCAATGGACTGTCTCCATGGAGCAGGGGCCATTGAACCTTCTCTCTTTCACTAGGTCAAACACCACAGGGAAGTGCATGAAGCAGAGACCCTAGACCCTGCGTCGTGGGTGGGCAGAGGACAGTTCCACCCAAAGAGCAGGCTGCAAGGGAGCAGGGCACCCAAATGAGTTACAGAAACACAAGGAACTTCTATCAAATGATATTTTCTTGCCTATATTGAGAAGAACTATATGTACCATATCAAACTTTTGATTTCAGGTTTTTGTGCATGTGCACATGTGTGTGTACACGTGCTCATACATGTATGAGCACAAGTGAGTGTGCGCAAGAGAACATGCATGTGTGTATGTATGTGGATGTCCAAAGACAAACTCCAGTGATATTCTCAGATACTCTATGGATCTCTTTGAAAGGGAATCCTTCATTGGTTTGGAGCTTACCAATTTGGCTAGAATGTCTGGCCAGCAATCTCTAGGGGTCTACCTGTCTCTGCCTCCTCAGACCGTGGGCACTCGCCATATAGAGCATGTTCACATGAGGTCTACAAGCCAAGCACTTGACCCACTGAGCTCTGTTTCTAGCCACTTCATAGATATTCTTTCATAAAAGTTTTTGTGTGAATAAAAATGAGGTGATTTAAGAAAAAAGCATTACATAAATAATGGTATATATAGGATGCGGCCAGATATCATGGTGGATACCAGGAGCACGCAGAGCAAACACCTGAGGAGGATGGGAATGGAGATTAAGGACAGAGACACCAGCAAAAGGGTCAGATCTGCAGGCACAGCTTCGGGAACTTCAGTAGTCTACAGGACTATGTCACTGGGGAAAAGCCTTCATTTTAAAGGAAAGCAGATGCCTTTCTTTCATTGTTTCTTTCCTCGTTGGAATGAATTATGTGGGTGAATAAGATACATCAAATCTATCATATTTGCCTCCTTAGGCACCAGATTTCCAATGGCTATGGGACTTTGCACATTTCCCCAGGACTGGCAGATACAAAAGATCCTAATGTGGGATCACTTCTCCTTTTTTCCTGAAAGCAGAACACTTTACAAAAGCAGAATCACTTCAAAGGCTGTCCTTTCTTCACATACATTTCAGGGCTCCATTCAACACCCACATTCATCTTCCTTATCCAACTCATAGATCAAAACAGAAGGGTTTGGCCTATTTCAGGGGCTTAAAGATATCCAGGGAAAAACTAAAAACATTTAAAACTACCTTCTTGCCACATCTCTTACCCAGGACAATCCGAATCCTCTCCCTCTGCCTTCTCTCTCTCTCCCTCTTTCTCTCTCTCTCTTTTGTCTCTCTCTCTCAATGGACTTTTAAAAAATAATTCCATTTTGTGCTTTATTATTTACTCTTGCTATTACTGTTCTGTCAAATCTTTGTTTTTTAATTAATATCTTTATTATGAATAATTATATACATTTTATGAGCAAATCTTGTGATGGTGTCCCGTTTCCCTCCTCTCTGTCTCTCTGTCCCCTATCCACTGGGGCCCATCCTCAGTGCGCATACTGGATCTGTCCATAGAGTAGGGGGTTATGAACTGCACCAGAGGGAGCCAGTTTTTGTTTCTTCCCCCTCTGTGTGTTGTTGCTGAGGGGGTAAATGTCTTTGGATATTCTCCCCCTCCACAGCTCTTACAATCTTTCTGCCCCCTCTTCCACTCAGTTCCCTGAATCATGGTGGGTGAGTTTTAACTCTGCTTTTTTTGTTGTTGTTGTTGAGATCTTAAGTGTCTCTAGACTTCTGCTTTGGGTTGTGTTAGGATCATTGGTATCTGTCTCCACTGTCCTTTCCTGGGTTATCTGACTTGCTGTGGTGATTGGTCTCCTGCTTATCTTGTTATTTTCTCATAGGTTTCATTTGGGCCCTGTGTGATAGGCCAGGGGTGGTTCATCTCCTGCCAGGTTGTCAGCCATCATCCCATGTCTTGATGGAATTAATTGTTCTCAATTCTCTCACTGCCTTCTGAAAAATACAAACAGAATCTCCATTGGAGAGTTTGATCAGTATAGGTTAAATGAGACAAGCATTGCTAATTTGGCAAGATTCTAATGAGTATAGCCTCTCTGTAGCGCTGTGGTCGTGGGATTTTTTTTTTTCCCTTGGAGCCCAGGTTATTGGTCCCCATAGGATTTTGCCATGGATCCCAGTTCCAGTTAAGGGTTCCTTGTCACTGAGCAGATCTCTTAACCAATTAGTAAGCCATTGATTACCCTCCTAGGTTTAGTGCCACTACTGCACAGATGAACACTTCTTGACTTGCTGGTCTCCTCTATATAGCAGTGTGTGAAGCATTCTCATGATAACCGTCTGTATTGTATATCAGTGGTCTCTGCTTTCTCCAAATATCATTGATCAATTTCCCCTGGCAGCTCATGTAGAGCCTTCCAGCACTACACATGCCACCATCTGGGAGCTGGCTACCATTCTGGATCTAGCAGGATCTCTTGGTGTTGTTTGACAACACTCTGATTTCTGTAGCAATAGGGTCTTACCTTAGGCCTGGGGCAGGTATTCAAGAGCCTTGATAGAAGTCTGTCTTGTTTTGGGGACCTCGGGGGTCGCTTTGATCAATATTTCAGTGTGGGAAGGAACCCATAACTGGGACAGGAAGATGCAGGCCTGAGCAATTTTTCTTGGGGTTAGGCTTCCTCCCATTCTGTTCATGGCCCCTTGTACCAGGTGGTGCCCTCAGGTTCCTCAGGAGCTTCCTATATGAAAGTTAGGATTTTATGGTGTCAATTCCTTATTAGTTTCATTTATTGTATGAGTCCATCCACCTTCCCATTCCTCTCCCCCCGCAAATTCTTTCCATCCCCTTTTATAGTCTCTCAGATGGCTGACAGGTTTTCTTAATGTTCGGGATTAGCCTGGTTAGGAACCACATATGAGGGAGAATATATGGCACTTGACTGTTGTTGTGTGAGGTCACTAAGAATGATCTGCTCCATGTCTATCCACTTTTCTTTAAATTTCATTTTGTCATTTTTCCTTTCAGCTGCGTAGAATTCTATAGTGTATATGTACCACAACTTTGATATCCATTCGTCCATTGACGGGCATTTGGGTTGATCCTAATTCTTTGTTATTATGAATTGAGCTGCTGTAAATATGGCTGAATAAATGTCTCTTTGCTTCGGTGAGGAATCTTGGGGCTTGATGCCCAGTAGAGGGACAGCTGGTCCATTGGTAGCTCTATATCCATCCTGTTCAGGAGCCTCCATACTGCTTTCCACAGTGGTTGTGTAAGTTTGCAGTCCCACCAGCAGTGAATGAAGGTCCCTTTCCCCTGCATCCTCATCAGCATCTATTGTCCTTGGATTTTTTAATAATTGCCATTCTGACTGGAGTTAGGTAGAATCTCATTGTTGTTTTGATTTGCACTTCCCTGATGATTAGTGACGTTGAACATTTTCTTGAATGAGATTAGGCTGTTTGTATTTCCTCTTTGGAGAATTCCCTGTTGAGTTCACTGCTCCATTTTGTGAGAGGGCTGTTTGATTTTTTATTATTTAATTGTTTGAGTTCTTTTTAGGTTTTTAGATATTAGGCCTCTGTCCACGGAATAGCTGGCATAGATTGTCTCCCATTCTAATGGTGGTCTTTTGGCTTTGAGTATGGTGTGTTTGTCTGTACAGAAGCTTTTTAGCTTGATGGGGCGGACTGTCATGGTTTGATCCAGGTGTCCACCACAAACAAATGAATGTGTTCTGATAGATCGATCCTCAGCTGATGGCAATTTGGGAATTAGAACTTCACTAGAGCTGTGTTGTTGGGGCGGGCTTTTGGGGGTTATAAGCCAGCTTACCCTTGCCAGTATTTGGCACACCTTCCTGCCGTTGTTTGCAGTGCTTGTGGCAGAGGTGATGTCCAGCCCTCTGCTCATGCCATTGTTTTCCCTGCCAGAATGGAGTCTCCCCTCGAGTCCGTAAGCCAAATAAAAACCATTCCTCCATAAGCTGCTTTTGTTTGGGTTCTTTCTGCACAGCAACTAGAAAGGTGACCACAACAGTTTTGGTACCAGGACATGGGGTCATCTGTTGCTGCTAGAACCCTGATTCTGTGGCTTTGGTCTTCTGGAAGTGATCTACAGGAGGAATGTGGAAGGACTTGAAATCTCGGCCTAAGAGATGCCTCACAGTGTTGTGAGTACAGCTTCATGGATCATTCTGGTCAGAGTTGAAAGACCTGAATGTAATGAGAACTATGGACTGTGAGGTTTGGCTTACAAGGGGGAGAAAGAACTTGGTCAGGACTGTGCCAGAAGCAGTTTGCGTGAGAGGCTTGCTGCGTTCTGCCTGCTTGTGTCCTGGAAACCTGTGCAGGGTTGTTTTACGTAAAGATGGACTGGTGTGAGCAGATGGAGATGGCACAGAAAGAAAGATCTTTGGGTCGAAACTGCTGCCCATTCACCTGCAATTGTTTGAGAGATGACAACCACTGAGATTGGGCCAGCTGGTCTGCATTGGAACAACAGGAAGAATGCGGACTCTTTGAAGTAAGGGGCCTGAATGCTTTGATCCCCCCTGGATTAACAAGTTGGTAGCCCACCTGGTTCTGTGGAATGGAGATTGGTTAAAAAGAGATGGTCATTGGATTTGCAACACAGTTTTGTTTTTGAAAAATGGCCATTGGCATGTGAAGCAGGTGTGCAAGGTTGCCTGCATGGAGCCCGATGGAGCCATGAGGATGAACTGTGGGTTGCAATGGAGACCCAGTGAATTCCAGGACTATGGATGGGTGCCAAGGCGAGCTGCCAGCACCAGATGATGTTTTCCCGGACTGTGAGTAGCCGAGCTGGAGGGGCGGAATTGAATCTCCAAGAGACTTGTGTTATTGGTTATAATCATTGAACTTGGAGTTAGAGATTGATTGATGGTGCCCTGTTTGTTTTAAATCTTGTATTGGTCAATCTGTTTTTGCTGTGCCTCATGTTTTGCATTGTGAATGTTCTGTGCCATTACGGGTTTATTTTTGGTATTATGGCTCAGTTGAAAGCTGTGGGGACTTAAGAGTTGAGCTGAATACATTGTATTTACATCATGTATGATTATTAGTTTGTGGGGGCCAGGGGCGGACTGTCATGGTTTGATCCAGGTGTCCCCCACAAACAAATGAATGTGTTCTGATAGATCGATCCTCAGCTAATGGCAATTTGGGAATTAGAACTTCACTAGAGCTATGTTGTTGGGGCGGGCTTTGGGGGTTATAAGCCAGCTTACCCTTGCCAGTATTTGGCACACCTTCCTGCCGTTGTTTGCAGTGCTGTGGCAGAGGTGATGTCCAGCCCTCTGCTCATGCCATTGTTTTCCCTGCCAGAATGGAGTCTCCCCTCGAGTCCGTAAGCCAAATAAACCCATTCCTCCATAAGCTGCTTTTGTTTGGGTTCTTTCTGCACAGCAACTAGAAAGGTGACCACAAAAAGTTCACTGCTCCATTTTGTGAGAGGGCTGTTTGATTTTTTATTATTTAATTGTTTGAGTTCTTTTTAGGTTTTTAGATATTAGGCCTCTGTCCACAGAATAGCTGGCATAGATTGTCTCCCATTCTAATGGTGGTCTTTTGGCTTTGAGTATGGTGTGTTTGTCTGTACAGAAGCTTTTTAGCTTGATGAGATCCCATTGTTTGAGTGATTGTTGCACTTCCTGGGCTACTGGAGGTTTGTTCAGGACGTTTTTGCCTACTCGTATCTAGTGTACTGTTCCTCTTATTTTTTCTTCTAAGGCATTGGACCTTTAAAAACATCTTTATTGTTAATAATTAGATACATTGTGTGAACAAATCTTGTGGTGGTACCCCCATTTCTCTCCTCCCTGTCCCCAACCCACTGGGGGGGCCTCCTTGCTGGGCATATGGGATCAGTCCATGGGATAGGGGTTTATGAATTGCATAGAAGGTAGCCAGTCTTGCCCTCTCTTAACTAGCCTCTTGATGCAGGAAGTCCTCACCCCACAGAAGAAAAATGCAGCTATGTCTCTGTCTCTATGAAACCCCATGTAATCTCAGTGTGTCTGGTATACATTTGCTCTCCACACTGCTACAAAGTTCTTCCAGAATCCTCTGGCAAATGGTTGATTTTTTCCCCCTGCCTATTGCTTTTAAAGATTCTATGTAAAATTTAAAACCATAAAAAACTCCAAAATCTAACTCCATTATTCTCCCTACACCTATCGGTTCTAGCACATTTGCTCATTTTACTGTTACAATATCTGCTGTTCATGTTTCCTAAAATAGGGCATACTTTGTCCTTATTAGCACTCTGGGATTTGAGGTCAGTTTGGTTTTTGGTGTTTGTTTTGAAATCAAGGGTTGGGGGACATTTCCATCAGCAAAGTGCTTGCTTTACAAGCAGGAAAACTTGAGCTTAGCCTCCAGTGCGCATGTGGTTTTTTTTTTTTTGTTTGTTTGTTTTTTTTTAAAAAGCTTGCCTTCATACTCTTATAATCAATGGGGAGACATGAGGGTGTGTGGGACTTGCTGACCAGCCGGTCTAGGCTAACTGGTGAGCTTCAGGCCAATGAGAAGCCCTGTCAGAAATGGTGGACTGTGCCTGAGTAATGACACCCGAGATCGTCCTTTGGTCCTCACATGCACACGCATGCACACGTGCACCTGCACACATGTACTTGCACGAACAAAATCAAATAATTCCTCAACAATATTTCAGTCAGCCAAAAATGGTGGTTCATGCCCTCAATCCCACATGGGAGGATGAAGCAAAAGACTTGCCCTAAGTTTGAAGCTAGCATGTGTTACATGTTGTATTTCAGGCCAACCTGGGGCTACAGAGTGAGATACTGTGTCAAAAAAAAAAAGCAAGCAAACAAAAAATTTAAATAAATTTAAACATAAGACTGCCTATTGGTGGTTTGCTTTTCTCCTTGGAGATGACTCTGTTGGCACCCCCAGAACTGCGGGAGAGATGGATGACCCTGGACTGCTGACAACGTTTGTTCTGGTGGGAAAGTGGGGGCTTCATCTTTCCTCAGGGCTTAATACAGTGGTGTTCTGAGCACCCCCAGGGCTGTGTCCGCGGGTTCCACTGGAGAGAGGAGAGATGCTTTGTGGCTTATGACAAGATCATAGCACATGTGCGTGATGTGATTTGTATTGTCCATTTGTGTACAGGCCATAAACGTGCACTTTTTATCAGGAACATTTGTGAATATATAACAGCACTAAAGACATATGGCCACTAAATAATTCACAGTTATCTCTCTTCCCAGCAGATCCCGTATATACCTACCATGTTTTAATGCCTAGTTTGCTCAGAAACAATATTCTTTATGACTCTTCCAATATAAAAATGTTTACTGACCTGCAGCAATCTATGGCTGCCATGGGATTGGCTGTAAGGCAGGGAAAGCTTTCTGCTTTCTCCACCTCACTTCCTTCTGTCCTCCCTTAATTCCTCCAAGCAGCAGCTCACCTCCAGGAGAGGGTCCCCTCTCGAGGCGCATTGAGCTCCTGTCTGCGCTGGAGGAGGCCAGCCGCTGACTTAGCTCTCCTTCTTCTCTTTCAGCTCTATATCCATTTACAGCCCCAAGGAGAATCCGAATGCCTTCGACACTGCGGCCTTCTTCCACTCCGTGGGGAATTTCCTGGGGATCTTCGCTGGCTCCTTTGCCATGGGGTCCACATATGCAGTTGTCACAGCACTAATATCCTTTGCTTTGTGGAGAGCTGGGCTCCAGAGCAGTCAGCGTGCATGGAAGCCTCCAGCACAGGAAGTGGTGAGATTGACCCACCCAGGTTCCAGGCGAGCTCAGGAGGTCGTGGGTTGATGTCAGAGGCAGAAGGCACCAGGTTATTTCCTGTCTATGGCCAGTTCTAGCACTGCTCACAGTGTCTTCCCTTAGAGTGTCTTCAGAGATAGAATAAAAACTGGCACCTAGGAAAAATAGGGAGGCAGGAAACGTCAGGATGGGCCAGCCTGGGGTAAAGAGGAGAAGGAATGGAACAGCCAAGTGAAGAACATGACAGAGCCAACTGGGGGGACAGCATGGCCACACACTGATCACGGTGGCTTTTAAAAGCAGCCCAGCTGCTCTGTGGAAGGGAACCTGTAAGTCATGAGGAGGTGATGGTTGTGTCTTTCTTATTAGCTGGAGCTGGGAAGAGGTCATGGCTACTTAGTACAGAGCAGTCATGTATCGTCACTTTGCGCACCAGGAAACTGAGGCTTAGGAAGGTCAAGTAGCTCACCAGCTCACTCTGGGTGGCTTAACAGTAATAATGGCGTGATGATAATAATGTTGTCCAGCACTTGTTGGGAACTTTGCTACCATTTCCCTAAGTATTTTCACAGATTTTCTCAAACACCTTGTACCCCAGAAGGTAGATACTGTGATTGTCCGAGTAGTACAGATGAAGAATCTCAGACAACTAAGGTCAAACGACTTGACTATGGCCATACAACGAAGACATTTGGGGGTTACCATTCAAAACCAAACTTTTCAGCTCCAGAGTCCACATTAGGAAGAACAGAGGCTATCAGAGCTCTGCTGGAGCTGACATGAGGTGAAGGGGTCCATACAGACATGAGCAGGTTGATCTAGAGACTGGAAGTCTACTGTGAGATTGGGTCATGTCAGAGACAAGGAAACCAGGGACAGGGAGGAGTGAGGCTTTTCCCAAGATCTGTACACAGGCTGTGATGGCAGCTGGGACACACTGCTGTCCCTCTGATGGGATCCATCAGACACCTCATCCACACTGAAGCAATCTCCTGAGCTCTAATCCAAGTGAAAGACTCAGAACTGAACAACTTTTTAGAGAAGGTTAAAGAACTCTAGCCTACTGGCATTCTGCTACTCAAACTGGCTTAAACCATCCCTATAAAGCAAACTAGAAGGGAGAATTTAGAAGAATAAACCCCAATGAAACCCTCTTCCTAAGTAACAAAAGGAATGTGGACAAAAGACCCAAAGGAAATTTATACTTTTCTCCAGATAGTTACTGTCAACTCTTCACTGACTCCATTTCCAGAAAGGATGTTTTACCCCCCAAAAGTTAATTTTATTCACTAACAAAAAAGTTCACATATTCCTTGTTGTATGCCAGGTGTTGTTTTGAGTACATCATTATGAAAACATTTATCTGCCAACAGGCAGATTGTGCTCATATCCCATTTTCCAACAGGGAATTAGAGGCATGTTTAAATGAACAGGGAATTTTGAATCCAGGTAGAGTCCCACATACCATTCCAATGCGATTTGGACTCTTGGTGTTGTGTGCTTTCTAAAAGAAAAGATTTTAAGATAATTCAGTTCATTTCACTCTCCACACTTTGGGAACAGTAATTATTCCTATTGCCAGTCACACAGAATAGACATGAGGATTCAAATGGTTAGTGCACTGCTCAGAAGTTACACCTAATGAGTGGTCAAGCCAAGAATTGAATCCAACTATTCTACCCTCGACAATTTGCTTTTCCCCTCTATCCTGGCATTATATATATTTCACATTTTCTTGTAAACATATAACACTGCAAAAAGATTACATCTCCTTACCATCAGGGGATTTTTGTGACTAACGTAGACATAATAGCAACACAACTTTTCTATCCATCATAGATTCTAACCATCTCCCTATAACCCAGTCTTTACCCTTCTCAGGCCATCATTCCTTTGCTCTATTTCCAATTTACAGACAATTACTCAAGTTGCCAAAAGGAACCGTTGTCTTCCCAAAGGTGTTTTGCCTGACCTAGAAATAATATTCTTTCTCCTCCATCTATTTATACCAAGATGCCATGAGAAGCTCCTCTCTCACCAATTCTAACCGCTTCTCCTGTCCTATTTCCTGTCCCAGGAGGAAGGGTTCTACAGGGCCTTTCAGCCAAAGGTTGCACTCCGGGGAGCAGAGCTCCAATGTACCCCTCTCATTTTAGCTGTGCACCCCTTGACTTGGCTTTCCTCTTTCTGTGGCAGGGTTCTTGGGGGACACTTCCAAGGACTGTGTCACATTCAAGAGGCTCTACGTCCATACCTGATGATTTAGGAGACACCTGTTTTAATCAAATAGAGCTTTGAATTGTTACGGTGTGTTCAGCCCCCAATGAAGCATGGTGCCCAGGCTGGTCTTCAAGGAAAGCCTACTGTGAGCAATAGATGTGAAAGTCTCTGATAGGTGTGTTCCATCTGCAGCCCACAGGCTGCATGTGGCCACATGTGACTGAGGATAGGTAAGGCTGTGCCCAACACAAAATGTTAAACTGAAAAAAAAATATGATTTTTTTTCATAATTCTATTGTATGGTTCTTGAGTGTGAACTTTGTAGGCAACGATGTTATGGTGCAATGTCAAAAGTTTGGGCAAGCCTACATCCTCACCAGATCAGTTCTCTCAGCCAGCAAGGAGACTTAACTGAAAAAACAGTCTTTAATTCCCTTAACATGCTTTGTCACTTGACCAAATTTACCAAGCTCTGTGAGTTCCCGATGCTGGAAACAGGCCTGTTTTTCCTCCTTTCTTGGAGTGCCTTCCTGTCTGCAGAGGCTGCTGGCCTCACAGGTTAGTATTCTCTCTCTCTCTCTCTCTCTCTCTCTCTCTCTCTCTCTCTCTCTCTCTCTCTGTGTGTGTGTGTGTGTGTGTGTGTGTGTGTGTGTGTATGTGTGTGTGGCCTCTGATGCAGTAGGGGAAATGAAGTCTCTCCTAAATAGTGAATGTGAACCGTTTGTTTCAGAATCAGCCTCTCCTGGGTCCCCTGGTGAGAAATAATTGAAATAATTCATCCATTTTCTACAAAATAGTTGAATGACTCCAATATGCTTCTTAACTCTTGCAAGAAGGGGTGGCGAATGACTGGTTTATAATGGTGATGGGCACAGGGACTGCCCTGTGGAGAAGGGTGGGGTCTGTCTGTTGCCTGCCCCACAGCAAGCTGCATGTGGGCAGCCTATCCAGGGTGTACACATCTCCACCCACCACCAGTGTACAAGGCCTTTGCACATGCACCTGACAAGTCACTAAACTCAGAATCACAAGATGGCTCTTCATGGGATGATGAGCCACACACCACGGAAAGTCTACAGCACCCTCTGGGATGAGACAGACCATCCAGAGAAAGCAGTCCTGTGACCCGAAACCCTGCAATCTGGTTTCCTCAACTAGATTGCCTTTCTGTCACAGCAAAGTTTGCATTTGGCTAGCTGCAAGGACAAGGTACTTTTCCATGGGGAAGATTCCCAGGCACCCTGCAGCCTGGCTACCTGCTTCTCCTAGGTTTCAGTCCAGGAACCTTTTCTACCCACCTCATCTTAACTGACATGTTAGATAGAGTGTTGCCAGGCACAAGATATGCCTCCCCAGGTATTTCCACATCAGTAGGTTCCATCTAAATAACAAAATGATAATGAAAATTGACACCTCCTGAGGATGCACATAAACTTTTCACAGACAATTTCATTAAGGTACAGAAAGACTCAAAACTAAGAGGGTATTTCCTGTTTACTCAACCACTGTGTGGTGGTGCTGGGATTTAGAGCTAGAATATTAAAATCCAAATTCTGGGCTCTTAGTACTCAATTATTGCCACAAGAAATGAAGATCAGGCCAATCCCGTGTGTGGGTGATAGTGGGGTCCCAGGAGTCTGCCTGCTCCACTTGCACCTGGTCGAGTTATGACGGTCCTGTGAATGCCATGCAAATAATTTAGTAGGATAACAAACTGCTGTCGGAAGGTGATGGAGATTACTGCAGAGCCACACAAGTCAGCTGCAGGTCTCTGGGGTCTCTATTGATTTCAGTATAAAGATGGTGTTTTCATATTGCCACGTTACTAAAGAAGATGCAGAGAGCTTGTGTGTGAATCCCAGAGGGAAAAAAAGTAATCATGTCCTTTAAATGAAACAATGCTGGAAAACTACTTACATCAGTTATTTTTTAAAAATTTCCTTTTCCCCCATATTCTGTGTTCTAGTCAGTGCTTAACTTGGTGTGAAATGATCTAAGTAATGTTAACAGTAAGAGTAAATATTTGACCTTCTGTAAAGGTTAAGAAGTAGCTTAATTAACTGAATAGATTTTAGTCTTTGGTTGTAATATCACTCTCTCTCTCTCTCTCTCTCTCTCTCTCTCTCTCTCTCTCTCTCTCACACACACACACACACACACACACACACTTTTTCCCTTGCCTGAAAACGAGATGTTTTTGCTGTGAAAAAGCCAGATCTTGTTATGTCATCTTCTTAGGGTTACGGTCCAGGGAAGCTGTGTGTAAACAGCTAGCTCCTCTCGCCTTTGTCTTTAAACACTCTTCTCTACCCTGCTCCTTAGTAATGGGAGCCAGCCTCTCTGGATGGGCAAATGCAGGTTTGGGGGTCTCGGTGACAGGAAGACACAAGTACCCATGGCTTCACCAGCAGCAGAGTCTCTGGTGAGCACAACTCCAGATCTAGGCAGTGTGCCTGGTAAGCATTTGATTCAAACCAACCTAGGTACGAGCATTGTCTACTGCCAAAGACAGAGTATGCTTAGTCCAAATTACTTATGTGTTTGTTTATTATTTAATCCTTGCCTATTTCCAAATTGGATTTGTGACAACTCATAACACGAGCCATGCACATCATGGGACCTTTTAGTTGAGGATAAACATTCGTGTTCTGGGAAGAGTTTTTCTGCAAAATTAGACAGCTGTGCTTGGCTATCGTTTGGCAATAAATATGAGCTTTCTGGAAGCCAAAGTCAAAAGGGAAACATGTTGAACTAGACTGGACTGAAAGCGCACTATATAAGGAAGTCACATTCAGTTATAAAAATGAGCATACTTTTCTCGTACTAAAATTTTAGGGGCACTTATCCTATGTATCATCACATGAGAGACTGAACATAAAATGCAAATAGGTTCAATGATCATTTTAGAGAAGACAGAGAGCCTTTGTTCATATAGTCACTTCTCATATGAACCTTCAGTGACGTCTGAGGGTACTAAGCTCATATAACTATGTAAAGATAAAACCCCAGAGCACAGGTAATCCTAGTCTACAGGTAAATTACTATGATGCAGAGCTAAAATCTATGAACTTTTTTAATGCTTAACAAATAAGTATACAACAGTGTTATGTGAACTATGGTGGAATGAGCTATTCCTTGATGAGTAGCTTTTGAGGTCCCCAGCAGTCATAAAGCCTGGCTTGTCTGGGCAAGCGGGTGGCATAAGCATGCAGGTCCTAGAGAAGCATCAATGTGAGGTGGTTTCCAGCAAGTTTCCCAGAGGCCTGACAGCCAAGTGGGTTTTCCACCCAAGGAGCCAGACTTGAGGCCTACCAGCCCCCACTTTCATGGGTTCCTTGAGTTGCCCTTTCACATGAGATTTTGACTTGAAAACAAGATTTCTGAGCTGGGGAGATGGCTCAGCAATTAAGAGCACTTGCCACTTGAACACTTTGGACCTCGAGGGTAGAGACTGCCAAGTTTGACTTCCCAGAATCTATGTGGGGGAAAAAAAAACAGCTAGGCATGGTCATGCATGTCTGTAATTCCAGACCTCAGAGATGAGGGAGCCAATCTCTGGGGCTCACTGACAGCAGCTCTGGCTGAGGGAGAGACCCCGTCTCAAGGAAATATGCAGATGAGTAATAAGAGATGGTCACCTAATGTTCTCCTCTGGCTTTTGCTCACATCATGCACCACATATTACACACAGGAAACCACACAAGCTTGCTACACTCACATGCAAAAAAACAAAAAAAAAAAAAAAAAAAAAAAACCAAGAGGTTTTCTGCTGCCTTAAAAGAAGCACATCTATTTTAAGAACATATCTTTATTTGTAAAGGAAATGAAATTAGGAATCTCACTGCCTATTAATAACTATTGTTAAATATTGAACTGTGTATATTTTATTAAATTTATGCCTATATATTTACATATATGTCCAACCAATTAATATGCACTTATAGACAAGTATGGATATTAGATATTTAATTAGGAAATTTAATTTTCAAGTAACTTGCTTTATTTTACTCAACAATATTTACAGAACATAGTTTATGTCATTAAGTACTATATGTAATATTCTATCAAGCTTTTTAAAAAATATTTTTATTGCTGGGTGTGGCGGTGCATGCCTTTAATCTCAGCACGGGAGGCAGAGGTAGGAGGATTGCCATGAGTTCCAGGCCAGCCTAAGGCTACATAGTGATTCCAGGTCAGCCTGGGCTAGAGCGAGACCCTACTTCAAAAAAATATTTTATTTATTTATTTATTATTTGAGAGAAAGACAAACAGAGAGAAAGAGGCAAACAGAGAGAGAATGAGTGTGGGTGTTACAGGGCCTCTTGCCACTGCAAAGGAACTGCAGGTGTATGTCTACTTTGTATACTTGGCTTTACTTAAGTACAGGGGATTCAAGCCCTGGCTGACAGGCTTTGCAAGCAAGTACCTTTAATGGTTGAGCCATCTCTCCAGCCCTATCAAGATTTTTGATTTTCTATAGTTTTTAATATTCTTAATATTTTGGTGATAATAATCCTTATAGCCAGGAATATGAGACATAAAAATAAACTTTCTGGGCTAATAGGAGGTCTAAATATTTAAGTTTGGAGAGCTGTCTAAATTGTCCCCTGTAAAGTTGGATTCCTTTATGTTCCCATCAACAACATGAGAGAGTCACTCACAAGTTTGCAAGAATTGACTGTTAATGACAAAAGCAGTTAATGGCATGCTTTTGTCTTTTCCTGGGAGCTACCAGTTAAATTTATCAATCCTTTCTTCACATTGGATGTTTATCTGTGTCACATTTTGTTTTAGGTGCTCTGTATCAAGAAAATTAAACTTTTGACTGTCATATACACTAGAAAGATTCTGTATTTCATGCCTGCCCTTTTAAATATGTTATATTTTACGTCAGGACAATGTGGTTAGCATAGACATTTTCAAGTCTTAAGTGTTTAATTGTTTTTCTTCTTAGAAAATCCATGTAATAATTTAGTAATAATATATACTTTCATTTCAGACTTGTCTGGTTTTATTGGTGGAGTATAGTAGGCATTTAATTTCCTTCCCAAATGGTAAGCCACTTGTCTTACCAACCATCGATCTTTGAATTTAAGATATCTATGTGAATGTATCTGCATGTATGTATGTATATGTTACAGCTTTCTACTGTCTCACTAAGCTTTTTATCTTTACAGTTTACATTATTGCAGCTTCATTTCAATTATTCATGCTTCATTTTAATCTCTAGTAGATCAATACCTCATCCCTATTTTTAAAAGCTTCTGTTGCTATTTATAATACATATGTATAATTCTAGATGGACTGGAAATAACTTTGCTGCATTTCAAATGGAAAATTATGTCTCTATTTATTTAAGTCATAATTTATGATGCTCTAAATTTTTATAGTTGTCATCATATTAGATGTAAAAATTTCTTTTAAAGTATCATTTTAGCTACTTTATACTTTGGGGTTCTCTAATGATTGGAAGCTTGTCTGTATGTATGCATGTAGATCTCACTTCCCTACTCCCCTTCTCGGTGGTTCTTAAATATAGTACCAAGCTAATGTATCCAATAGTAATGGGTTTTCTGATCCTCAGGGGCAGGGCTGAAGCATCCTAGGTACTCAATGTATATCTTTCAAAAAAAAATAATATGTGAGTTCAGCTCATCAGCAGGTCAGGTTTCTCCAGGTGCTCAGTGCTCTGTCCCTGACAGGATTCCTCCAGTTCCTTTGTATCCACTGACCAGGATACTACAGAGCAGATCCATACAGCGAGTAAAGGATCCTTATGAATTTCACTCATCTGTAACTTTATTCTCATAGCTGACAAGTAGGCAAGAAAAGAGCCCAGCCACGAGGAATGTGGTGGCCATGTGCTCTATGAGTCCCACCCCCCAGCCTCACTTCCACTGATTGGGAACCACTCCCACTCCACTGGATGACAGAGTGTCCATCGCCATGTCCGACCTTCCCAAGAAAAGAGAATGAATTCATTCACAAAATCCCAAGCAAAGAGAATGAATGATTCACTCCCCAGGGTGTGAATCTTCATGAGGACAACAGGATGATGCCAGGCTCTTTGTATCTATTTGCAGTGGCAGAAGTCTATTGAGATCCTCTGTTTATTTCTGTTAGCTGATACCTAGCGTTGTTTGAGTGCCTCTTCCCTGAGCATTACCACACTTCTTTCCAATAAATTCCCTTCTGGAAACCAGAGCCAGGGTCCATTTTATTGCTCACAAAGAAACCTAAAAAAAAATATAAAGAAAGTAGTGATCCACTGGCTATTTCTTTTTTTTTTTCTTTATTGTCCATAATGAGTTACATTGTTTAGTGGGCCAGCCATGAGTTATTATCCCTGATTCCCCGTTGCCCCCCCTTCCCCATCCCCAGTCATCTGGATATCCTCCTCCGTGGGCCGTCTGTATCAGTCTTTGTGGTAGGGGACCATGGATAGCCCAGTCTTCAGCCCGGTTCTCATGACCCAAGTGTGTTGTTACTGAGGGTTGCCAAGTCTCTGATATTCTCCCCAACCACGGCTCTCACAATCTTTCCACCCCCTCTTCCGCTCAGTCCCCTGAGTCATGGTGGGTGAGTATTGAGACTGCTTTAGTGTTGTGAGCTTAGGGGTTTTTGGGTCGAGATTCGTTGGTTTCTGTCTCACTGGCTTATCCTTTGTTGATTGAATGGCTATGGCTGTGGGTCCCTTGTTCATCCAATCATTCTCTGTGGGGTTCCATATGGATCCTCCCCCGTATGACTGTGGTGGCTCATCTCATGCCAGGATCTCAGCTTTCTGCCTGAGGTCGGTTGGTAGGGTTATATGGGCCACAGCTCCCTCGCTATATCCTGAAAAATACAAACACAATCTCCATCGGAGAATGAGGTCAGTATCGGTTAACAAATATACAGCAATCTGTATTACCTAGCTTCTATTTTCAAAAGCCTCCCCGTCAGTCACTCGCATAGTGCATCTTTTCTTGGGAGCCCACGAGTATGGGATCCGGTGCTTATCACCCTGAATCCCCGGTTCCAATCAAGGGTTCCCCCTCACTGAGTGGAATATTTGGCCGAATTTAATAGCTGTTGATTGTCTCCCCCAGGCCCAGGCTCCTCCATTGCACAAGTGCTCCTTTCTTGGTTTGCTTTTCTCTCCCAGTAGGAGGTGTGGTCAGCCTACTCATGGCCGCAGACTGTGTCCACTGGCTATTTCAACAAAGGAAATTAAGTTGGTGGCAAAGGAGAAGGGAAGTGACCTACAAAGAAGACGAGGATGCTTGGGACATCTCAGGCCAGGTGCTTACTCAGAGACAAAAAGAATCAAGCTTTTAAAGATGGTTTGCACAGTGTTCATTACCCTTGTCATTTTCCTCCTTATTAGATTCATTAGGAACCCATGGGGGGGGTGAGGGCGCTTATTCATTTCCATATCTCCCACTTCCACTTTCAGTCATTACTAATTTGATGATGATCATTTGATTTGCCTTCATCATCTTTCCCTTCAAGGCGCCCATTGGTAGCCATCTCATCTCAGTCTCTTTTAAATCACACCTGCCGCATTCAATAGTCACATAGAAGAACTTGGCTTCACAGAAACAAGTGGCTGTTAGACATGTAAATAGAGCTTGGTGTTTCTATTCCCCAGAAGTCTGATTCTCTTCTATTGGGAATACACAAATTCAAGTTGAAAAACTTGTATAGGAAGACTGGTTAGGATAAAGTGCAAATGAAGAGTCTTCCCAAGGGATAAGAGTGTGCACATGGAAATGGACTCCTCCACCGAGAAGGGCCCAGAAAGAACAGATCTATGAAGATATGTCTGTCCAACTGGCACACAACCACTGAGGGAGACATGCTGGTTTCTGCCTTCAAGTGACTCCATGAGGGACTATTAATTGGTTCTCATTTTCTTCACTGCTAAAGGGAAAGGATTTTATTATTTTTTAATGAAAGGACATTGTACAGATCCAGAGTAAATGCAGAGCCTGGAGGTGTTCTCTCCAACAGAGACCTGCCACATCTGCCACCCTGATTTCAGATCAGGTAGAAATTTCCTTGTCCACAGGTCTATTTTTATAAAAAGTCACTAGGTCACAAAGCCAGTCTTTTGAATTGAATATTGACAACAATTCAGCAGTATTATGTATAGAATAATCTCTAATGAAATTGAATCCTGTCATAGAAGCACAGCAGGGCAGTTTGTTTGAAAATTCGTTTTTATAATCTGTTTCCCAGCTGAAACTTAGGGGGTCAGGTATTTTTTGCAAGAAACAACCTTTCAGGACTGTCATTAAACACCGAGGAGTAAAATTTCTAATGGCAACATTGACACCATGTCTAATGATTTCAGGCTTCCAGGCACTGCTGTAATAAAGACAGCTTCCGCTTTTGGATTCATGGGGCCAATTTTATGTAGGCAAAAGGGGAAGGGGTCATTGGCATGCTTCATTTTCTCATACAAAATTTAAACAATGTAACTATTGTTTACTCAGCTTAAAATGATTTCCATCTAAGAAAATATACATGTAAGAATGTATGGAGGAAACAAAGGTCTGATTACTGAGCAAGGCTTTGAAATCTGAGTCTAGAAAATAAAAGGCTCTGAAAAAAATTAAATGTAGAAGGGTTAAAACAGGTACAGTTCTGGCCCACTCACTAGAGAAGGGACCCAGTGAAATAAGGAAGCCCTCTCTGCACACGTGTGTGACCACAGCAGGGGGGTTATTTCCACGATCTGCAGTCACAGGCCTCTAAATATACTGCCAGATAAGGGGGAGCCAACACTTGGAAGCTCAGGTCTACTTATCTGTAAGCCAGTTGGTGAAAGGCTCTTGAGGAGTGAGTAGCTGGGACAAGGGGAACCTGGCAGAGACCTTCTCATTCTCAGTAACCATGCAGGCAAGCTCTCCAGAGGGAGGCACTCGTACGAGACATGTTGAGGCACACTTGATCTGTGGGAGTTGGCTTCTTGGCCCAGGACTTGTCTCCATCCTCTCACACATTGACAAAAATGGGTCAGAAACTCCAGAAGGCTTTCAACTCAAAGGTGAATGTGTTCCATTTGCCTTGCCACTGACATGTTACATGACCGGACTGGAAATAATGGAAATGATATTTCTGGAGCAAATTTCCAGAAGGGGACTTAGTTTGTATTGTTTCTCCAAACAAATCTGGCCACTCAAACTTCTAAGTGTGGATCATTAGCCAGCACCTCTTAGCTTAAGATGGTTCTGGCTGTCATGCAGACAGGACCATGTGAACCTTGCTTACCTAACTACTCACCACCAAGTGAGGTACTTTGAGCGTTGCCAAACCCAATGTAAAACCCAGAAGCTCAAACCATTCGACCTACAAGCTGCAGAAACAAACACCTGTTGTTCTCAAGGGAACATTATTGGTTAATCAGCTCACCAAACCCCCGGCCAGCATCCAGGTGCTCAGTAAACACAGGTGTGGCACACATCTCCTTGTGTTAAGTCTCATCAGTTCACACCTGCATGTTCTTGAACCAAATTGTTCTTCCTGTCAATATACAAGCAACATACATATGTAACTAAAGCAGTGAACAAATTGACCCCTGCCTTCTTGCTGGGAGTATTCCCAGCCATTAAACATCTGCAGCTACCAGGAGGTGAAGGAAAGAAGAGAAAGTTCTTTCTCAACAGCCCATATTCTGGACAGTTGGATAGAAAATTGTTAGAAGATGACACAAATCACCACAATCCAGGTGAAGGAGTAAAGGAAGTCAAAGATATTTCCAGGGGCTGGAGAGATGGCTCAGTGGTTAAGGCACTTGCCTCCAGTGCCTAAAGCCCCGGGTTCAATTCCTCAGGACCCACATAAGCCAGACCCACAAGGTGGCCCTGGTTCTCTCTCTCTCTCTCTCTCTCTCTCTCTCTCTCTCTCTCTCTCTCTCTCTCTCTCTCTCTGCCTATTTCTTTCTCTCTCAAAAATGAATAATTAAATATTAAAAAAAAGATATTTCCAGATCTCTACATCACCTGTGTTCACCCAAATGGGGAGTACAAGGGAATCCATGTGAAAGAAGGGAGACACACAGTTCACACAAGGCCTTCAGGATCCTAGCCAAGCGTGGAACACCCACATGGGAAAGTGCATTGCCAGATATCAGTGAGATTACTCACTAGAGATTTAGGTGATCCTGTGAGACCTGTGCTCACCAATTCTAATGATGAACTCAAGGTGAAACACAAGGAATTTAAGAGAAAAAGGAATTTTCTTTTTCAGCCCGCGGGTTAATTTGTGTAAGTACTCACTCTACATCAGTGATCTTTGTTATCAATGGAAATGTATAAAGTTTGCAACCTGGACATGAAGTCACCCTGAAATTCATGTGCATCCCCTGCCACAGAGAAGCCAGACGTGAGAACCTCGGTTCGTTCCTACTGGTCTCTCTTGATGGTCCACACTCCGATTGGCCAGCTATGGAGTTGCCAAAGATGGTGAACCTGACGGCAGCTGCTCTTTGGAGATTTAGATTCCTACATATTCCCTGGAGGAGCTTTCTATTCCATTAAATCTTCGACTTCTCAGTTCTAGGTTTCTTTTCAGAGGTGGTAGAAAACCTGTCAGAAATGTCTCTTTTTACCTGATTGAGAATAAATAAAAGTGCGGCATGGAAAAGTCAGCCATCAGCCTTACAGCCCCTTGGAGTCCTGTCTGAGCACAACCACATGCTCTCTCTCTCTCTCACTCTCTCTCTTACTGATGATATAATCAATATTTCTTGTCTAAAAATGCAATATTCTCCGATCTAAGAAACCCCTCAAGTCTGCATTTAATGTCAAAGAAAATCATGCTCCGTGTGACAGACGTTTATTTTTCTGCCTCAGCATCTGAAGGCTTCATCAACTTTGAAGGAGAAAGAACTATGGAATAGTGTTATCACTGGCAGAGCCTGGAGGTGACAATAGACTTGGATAGCGCATTTAAATACAGGAAAAAATGGTCCCTAACCCTAATCAATCCACAAAAATATTTATTTGCATGTGAGGATCCAAAACAAAAACAAAGAAAAAAAAACCCTGTTATTCTCAGGTTCTCGCAAGAGGCAATTAACTTCTCTCAAGAAAAGCAAATAAGCTTTTCTTACAATGGATATTGATTCATTTGACAAACATGTGTTTGTTGGAGCACTTAATATCTGCTGGACAGTGTTATGGAGAGAGGTCAGTGTAGACAAAGGGTGATGGGCACAGCCCTTGGGGAAGCAGGTGGAAGGGGAGACACAGGATAGTCCAGAGGACAGAAGGTCCAGGTGCATCTATGAGGGGCCATGCAATGATTTTTTAATATTTATTTATATATTTGCAAGTAAAGAGAAAGGAAGGAAAAATGGGCACTTTGGGACCTCTTGATGCTGGAAACGAATTCCAAATTGTTTCCAAACTGACTTTCCATGGGCACCGGGGAATTGAACCCAGGACATCAGGCTTTGCTGTCAAGTGCTTTAACTGCTGAGCCATCTCTCCAGTGTTCTTTTTATTTAATTTGTGTGTATGTATAATCTAGTGTGTGTGTGCGCGAGTGTGTGTGTGTTTGAGTGTGTGTGAGTGCGTGTGTGTATGTGTGTGTGACTATGTGTGTGAGTGAATGTGTGTGTGTGTGCATGGGAGTATGTGTGTGTGTGAGTGTGTGTGAATGTGTGTGAGTGTGTGTGAGTGTGTGTATTTGAGTGTGTTTGTGTGTATGTGAGTGTATGTGTATGCATTTGTGTGAGTGTGTGTGTATGAGTGTGTGTATGTGAGTGTGAGTGTGTGTTAGTGTGTGTGTATTTGTGTGTGTGAGTGTGTGCTCATGGCTAGAAGTGCTAGCTTACAGTGGCTAGGGCGGTTGGTTGGTCCCCACTCCCTCTCTCTTCTGCTGTTTTTCTGGGCAATTCTCTGTTCTCGGCTCCCCTTTGTGTGACTGGGGTAACAGGCACATGCGGTCATAACCAGCTATTTATATGCTATCTAGAGATTCAAGCTCCATGGTTTCAGTCCCCTTCCGGCTCTCATGATTATGCAGGAAACACACCTAACCTCTGAGCCATTGCTCCAGCCCAGGGCCATGTCATTCCATTTATGAAGATCTTGATGCAATGTGAAAACTGTTACATTCATATCACAGATATTTAAAAGATGCTTAGAGGCTATTCACGGCAGGGTTCACCAGCTTCTTGACCCTTACTGACAGAAATAAGTGTGTCAGAGACCATCTGCTTATACAGGTACTGTTATCTATTGCCCAGAGAGAAATTCTATTACTTTAGAATATACAAGAATGCTTGCTAGAATTTTGAAGTTCTCGTATTTTCCCACACCCTTCAGTGGGTTGTCTACTTCAGTCTGAGGATCACCACTACAGGCTGGGGAGATGGCCTGCTGGCTAAATGTGCTTGTTTGAAGACCACTATTACAATCCACGCTCCTTCTCTTAATTGAACAAGTCATCCAACCTGTAAGTGGACAACATGTGAATCCTTGGTCTCCTGCTTCCCAGTGCAGGGCATCTTCTCGTACAGAATCTCCAGCCACACGTCCATGAACCTTGATCATGTGTAAGAGGCAAATCACTATACATAGATGTTCTCCAAGAGGGTCCCATGAACACAGAGGAGAAGGGTGTGGACAGCACTCTGTCAATCAGAAGGCACCAATTGTCCTCGGAAAACTTGATCTCTCTGGAAATAATTGACTTACCAACAGACTCACTATTTTCCCAAGTAATTTTGGCTCTCCTTGAGCTGTTCTAAGGTTCCTTGTTTGCCAGTGAATGTGAGCTGAACTGTGTGCTTCTTTGTGTTTTCTCAAGAAAGCTCTTTTGCTAGCACCAGAGAGTGTTGGATCTGGTTCTTGTTCCGAGTTACGTAAGTATGTACCCATAGCCAACCCTTTGGGGATCTTGCCCTCCACTGAAACCTTAAGGGGCAACTGCTGAAAGGCAGCCTTGTGCACCCTTGTCTCTCTAGGAGACTTCCAGGGTTTCTTCCAGAACCCCTTCTTTGTTTGAGGTCCTGGATACTTTATGTATCCCTCACTCTGTGCAAATATGGACATGTGTGTTGGATTTCATTCCTCGCTTCCCCAGGACCACATAAATGCAACGGAAGTCCAACAACCTAATAGTTGTTGCATTTAATGGCTGTTTGTTTCTCTAGTAGTGATGGAAATGGGATGATTATATTTTACTAGCAGAGGATAGTCATTTTTCATATGTCATAATTCTTTATGAATATTAGAACTAGTAAAACATGAAAGATAAATACCTTAATGCTTACAATAATTAGTTTCACAATTAAGACTCCAGTTTATTAGCTGTTTCTTCCAAGTTTTGAATTGCGAAGATAATTAAATCACTGTGTATCTATGCCTTCTCCTTAATGGATTCAAAGTGTGCTGGTAGAGCTCCCCAGGCACCTACCTCTATCCCTTTGCTCATATTGAACACCCTATTTCTGAACCTGTGTGCCCCAATACTGAACATCTTGTGTTCTTCAAGACAGCCATTCCTCTTCCTCTCCTACCTCCCCAGCCACAAAGAAATCACCCTCAGGATTCCTGTTCTTGTCACATTCTACATTCTATCCTGTTTTGTACATGTTGTCTCTATTAGAGGCACAGAGCAGCCGGGAGCCTAGGACAAGGCCTACTCAAGCTTGTGTCTGCCATGTCTACGGTGGAGGCTTCCTCCATGTTAGAGCCATAGGTAATTAGGAACTAAATCACTCACAGATACTAAGGCTAGCTCAGGAAAGTTGGGCTCATTCAATGCACTGTGAATTACATGTTTGGACTGCTGGGAGCATGGGGTGTATGCTCACCTGATTTCCTTGCTGCAGGAATAAGGGGAAGAGAAGGCACCAAATGCAAAGGATGCACTATTTCATTGCCCGGTTAAACAGAGAATGTTGAACTTAACCTTTGCATAAGCCTTTCCAACTTCTCGTCTCCTTTCATGTCTTCTTCCGTTCATCCACTTCTAATAAATGTAGAAAACCCTTGTGTTTATTAACTATTCAAATATGCTACTTGGGGCTGAGAAGATAGCTTAGTGGTTAAAAGTACTTGCTTGCAAAGCCGGCCAACTCAGGTTCAATTCCAAGGTACCCACATAAAGCTAGATGCACAAAGTGGTGCAGGCGTTTGGAGTTTGTTTGCAGTGGCAGGGGGCAATGGCATGTTCTCTCTCTCTCTCTCTCTCTCTCTCTCTCTCTCTCTCTCTCTCTCTCCCCTTCCTTCTCTCTCTCTGTCTCTATCTCTCTATTCTCCTTCACACACACAAATAAATAAAAATATTTTTAAGAATATGATGTTTGGAAAGCATTTTGGTGTCTATCATAATGTTTTGCGCTCAGAACAGACCTTTGAAACAGTTGGGTACTGTCCAATAGAAAAAGCTGAAACTTCAAAGCATGAAGTCATTGCCCAACACTACCCAGTCTATATAGTCGTCCATGGCCCTTTGCCCTGAGTAGGATGAACTGGGAAACACGGGAGCTGAGAGGTGAGGAACATGCCACTATTTTACCACTTGTAATTTTACTTACCAAATCTGCTTTGTTTCCTGTTAGATAATTTTTTACTATTGTTAAGGCTTTTATTTTACTCACTTCAAATCCATTTTTATATCTAATTTCTAATTTCCTGAAGTAAACAGCCCACTTACTTTCCTTTCCTGGTAAAATGTAAGTAAAAATATAAATTTTACTCTAAATATTGGGTTTATCCCATTGGTTTTGATATATGGCATAATGTTATTTATAATAATAATATATAAATATATAAGTATAAATAATACTTAGTGTTATTTATTTCTGAGTAAGTTATAATTTCTAATTTGACTTTATCTTCAACTTTATTGAGAAAAATTCATTTAAAAATCTCCTAAGGATACATTTTTTTAGCCATGCCTTTTTGTTAATTTCTTTTGAAAAAAATATTTATTTGAGAGAGTTAGAGAGAAAGAGGCAGAGAGAGAGAAAGAGAGAGAGAGAGAGAGAGAGAAAGAGAGAGAGAGAGAGAGAGGGAGTATGGGCGTGTCCGGGCCTTTAGCCACTGCAAATGAACTCCAGACACATGCATCACCTTGTGCATCTGGCTTTACGTGGCTACCAGGGAATTGAACTCAGGTCCTTCTGCTTTGCAAGCAAATGCCTTAACCAGTAAGTCATCTCTCCAGCCCCTTTTTGTTAACTTCTAACCTTATAACAATTTGATCAGAAGTATGACAATGTTATAACTTGTAATCAAAGGATGTGATTTGTTTACATTTTTTCTATTGAAGGAGAAAAATTATTCAACTATTTGATACCAAAATATATCATCACCATTATTCCTTTACATCCTAGTATCATTCAGTTTTTTCTTAAATTAATAATGAAAAATTGTAAAAATGCCTTAAAGATCTTATAAGAGCCTATGTAATAATTGTTTTCTGAAATTATTTTATAGTCATGTCAATTCTGGAAAATCAAGGAAAGAGAAAAGAATAAACACAGAGCTCTAACTTTAAAACATTTATTAAGATTAGAACAAGACATCAATAAGATTTTTTTTAAAGGATAAAATAGTGTGTTGCCCCAAAATGCTAAAGAATCCTAAAAAGTCCCTTTTTAGGATCAATGCAAGGTTACCATCAAGCCTAGCAAGGATGAACTGACACATGTTACCCACCAGACATTGGTCAGAGACTTACTTCTTAAAGTTTGGCAAGGACCAGAAGCATGAGACTTCCTGATAGCATAAAAATGTAGAACTTCCTCCCTACTCCAAACTTACTGACACAGAATCTGTATCCAGGTGAGCTGATGGTTTGGATACTCTGTTTAGGTTGAGTTCTGAGAGCTTTCTTGCCTCACAAAGGATTCCTGGGCCATAATTGAGCTGATGGGGTCAGGTGATTTCTAATGTATGAGAACACTGGCAGAGGCTTAGCTGTGGCAAGAATAGTAATCCGTGAGGTAAGAGACAGCAATGGCAAAAGACACCAAAAATTTTCCCTCTGGGATGAGCTGTGCCCTTCCTCGGGACAGACATCAGAATTCACCTTTTTCCGTGTTTTTTGTTTGTTTGTTTTTTGTCTGTTTGTTGTTCAGAGATTTAGAGACATCTTATTCTACACAGACAAGGTTTCTCTCTGTTGTTAAAACTTTTAGTTAATTTGAGTAAAACGACTTTTACAAGAAGACAGTATGGTAATAATATATTTTATATTTTTACTTCAGAAGAGTTTTCTAAGATTGTTTGAAAATCTATAAATTATCTTGTCTATTTATTGAGAAATCCAAGCTATTTTTATTCAACATGTCTAAAGATTTCCTTCAGTGTCACTATTATTGACATTTTAAAGTGCAGACTAAATTCAAATGTTAGTCCTTCTGGTTTGATGAAATAATTCATAGGAAAATAAGAGAACCAAGGAATTGAAGGAAGTCAAACTCGTAGCTCATGAGCCCTTTCTAGGGAAGATAATCATTCAGCCCAAATGTTTCAAATGATGGATAGTTAGCATGTATGTTCTGGGAAGGCCATGGAACTTGGACAGTGCCTCTTTCATAGTCCCAGACCGAGCCTGTTCCCAGCCCCAAGCCACTTGGTTCAGACTAAAGACTCCAACTCACATTGCTTTTAATCAACACCAATACCAACTATGGGTAGAAGTGACCAGAGCTTGAGGCAGTCATCTGTCATTCGTGACCTCCACTGTCTCAGTTCTAACAGGGAAGATACAGGTTGATCTCATTTCCAATTGGCAAGCTGTCAATGGCTAAGGAGACAGTCTAAGTTCAGAATGAGACTGGACCCAAGGGAGTCCCCTTCAAAATGCAGTCAGGAACAGGGAGACTACCTGGGTGCTGGTGGGCAGTGAGATGCAGGAAACCAGGAAGGCAGGTGGTGGAGAGCCACCAAAGAGAAAGGTGTGTGAATCCTAGGACTGGATGGAGCCAAGGAAAGTGTACCCAGTATCTACAGTAGGGGAATCTCTGGGCACTGCTTGGCTGTAATTGCTTTCTCTGAGGGGTACCAAGAAGCTGATCTGATGGTACAGGAACAAGCAAAAAATAAAATAAATTTTTATAAAAGAAGCTGGGCCTGGGATTAACTGTAGAATTATGATCAAGAACCCTAAAAGAAAAAGTGCTGGAGAGATGGTTCAGCGGTTAAGACACTTGCCTCCAGTGCCTTAGGTCCCAGGTTCAATTCCCCAGTACCCACATAAGCCAGACCCACAAGGTGATGGCGCTGGTGCTCTCTCTCTCTCTCTCTCTCTCTCTCTCTCTCTCTCTCTCTCTCTCTCTCTCTCTCTCTCTCT
>PVHP010003674.1:0-76746 GCA_004024765.1 Zapus hudsonius
TCTAAGTTTTTTTCAAGTACTGATACAGGTTAGGAGTGAGGTAGCTTTTTCTGAGAGGGAGGAGAGTCAACTAGAGAGACTGGGCCCAAGAAACATGGCTGTCACCGTGTCTGCCCTGGAGGGACAGAACTCCAGTCTGATTCAGTCTCATCAAGGAGGCTGTAAGCAGCAAGGGTTTCTAGCTTCTCCTTCACAGGCTTAGCTCTTTGGGGTGAGCCCTTCCTGAGCCAGTGTTCTGGGCCCACCAACCAATCAGGTTCCTGCCTACACACCTGAGTCTGGTGGTTAGGATGCCTAATTCCTATAAATGGTCCTGAGCTCTTGTTGGGAGACTTTGATTTCCATGTGAGTGAAGTTTCTTTTCCTCTGCCCTCCCAGCTGGGCTGGCACGAGAGGAATTCCTGTTCCTGCTTTTTTTCTAAAGTCCTGTTCTCACTCTCTCCTTAATAAATTCTCACAACTTACCCTTCTTTGTGTCTGTTTTTTTTCTAGTTCATTGATGACTTGGACAAGGATCTGAATTTTGGGGTTCATGAGCCTGGGGGCCTGCTGCATCATTGTGGAGATCTAATCCTTCTTAGAGGTCTAACCCTGCAACAGTACTAATGGCTTTTGTTCTTGCAATGATCATATAAAGTAGATATTAGTACTCGACTCTCATTTGAGAAACTGAGGCACAGGGAAGTATGAAATGTCATCAAGTTTACTCAGCTTTTAGGTCAACACTACCATTTTAGTTTGCCTTTTTCTGCATCACGAGCTTAGAGTTTTAGACACATTATGATGTCAGTCATTCACAGGAGAGAAACATCACCCACATCCCAGACTGACTGAACGGGAGTCGCGTCCTGCTGGGTTGCCTTGCTGGCCATGTCAGGCCGAGTGATGGCAATTAAAAGCCATGCCTGCAGGAAGGACAATGACAGGAGTGAGCTCCTAGCTCTAACATTGTCAGTGAAGACCAGAGACAGGAGCAGAAACGTTAGGAAAAATACATAGCATGAGTAGGATGTGGACTTGGTCCACCCATTGATTTATGGAGCAGCTCTTCATGAAGAGTTATGAAGTGCCTGGCATCCTGCCAGGGCCCATGGTGCCCACAGCGGGCCTCTCTCTCAGATGGCAGCTCCCACGAAAGGCTACCCCACACTCATTGTTTTCAAGGGTCCCAATTCTCCACCTTTGAGGCCATTGCTTCTGTGTCTCCTACCTGTCAAGGAACTCGCCCTGTCCACCAGCTCATCCTCTGAGGCACAGGAAGGGACTCTAGCATACCAATAGAGCACCAAAAGTTCCCGCAGGTTCTTTCAAATCTACACTAAGATATCCAAGCATGGCTCACGCAGCCCAGGGCTCCAGCCCAAGAATGAGCTGATCATGTCCACAACTACCAAACTGCATGAAGACTCGCATTAAAACTGTAATGACAGAGACGTGGGGGGAGGGGACCACACTGAGAGTGAGCGGGAGTTCTTGAATTAAGTCACTGTTATCTGTGATCGTGTGCTTAAGGAGGCAATCAGCTCACGCTTTCAGCATCTTTAGACCTCAGAAATGTGTTTTAAGACTAATTATAAAATGAATTCTTTAAAATGGAAAAATACACTCCTTTTCCTAGCTTAACAACAGATTCTAGTTAATGAAGCCTTAAAGCAGTTTAGTGGTTTGACTGCCACCTACTGTTCATTTTTGGCAACAACTCATATTTAGCTTGGGAAAGAAGGTAGGAAAAATGCCTCAGGCCAACCATTTTAAAATACTTTAAGAAAGTATTTTTAACAGATATGCCGTAATGAAATTATTTTAAAGGTTTAAGGGATCTAGAGAATGTGATTGACTTTATTTTGAATTCCTTGCATTTTTGGTGGCTTACGACAATCATGCTGGTTAAAAACGCAAATTCCATGGTGTCTTAAAAATGAAAGGCATTTCATTCAGTTCTGACAAAACTCTGCACTTCCAGTGTATAAACTATGCACCTGCACCGTCCTGGGGGTGTCATCTCATGATGCTTGCGTCTGATCTTGAAAACAGAAAAGAGGTCTCTGTCACCACACTTTTGTGATTGCACAAACCATTTTCTATCTAAATATAATAACTAAAGAGTTCGGGTATTACACAGCCACAGCTATTTCCCAAGAACCTTTACTTTGGGCAGAATTCTGTTCCATCAACCCAGATGTTGGCACTCAGCTCAACACAGCTCCGAAGGAAGAACGTTTTTGCATGTTTTTCTCAAATATCTGCATTAATGCTGGGTACTATTTAAATATGGAACCCTTGTGGGAAATTTACAAACATCATGAATTATATCATTTTAGAATAGTACTTCTTCAAGCCTTTATGCCACATCACAATTATAAAGAAAATTTTGAACTGCTTATGTTATGACTGGAATATTGCGTACATTCATGCTTTCCTATTTTCAAATGTGTTTGAAGATTGCTCCACTCACACCATAATCTGGTTATATGTATTCTATTCTCAAGCCTAAGCAAAAATTCAACCTAGAAAACTTCAGCTTTATTAAAATGTGCTTCCTGTTTAAGCTATGCTAGAGTTTTCAGTATCGAAAGATGTCAATGAATTCTAATATCCTAGGATATTTTCAGTAAGCATTTTTTAAAACCAGGGACAGGTATAGAACCATGGTACATTCATTTGTTAAGATAATCTTGGTGAAAGAAAACATAAAAATCCATTTTATATTTTGTAATAATAGTATTTTTCCTGACATATAAAATACTCATTTTGCATGATAAAATCACTGTGATTAGACCTGTCTATACACAGTTTCCAGAAAAATGCATGTTGTTTGAAAATTTGACCTTAATGATATCAACGATATAGATATAAAAGAAAGCTTTTCATGTGGCTCTGATAGAATTTAGGAAATATTATGGGATGGTATAGGCAACAGGAACAAATTTGATCAAATATCCTTTTCCTGGCTTTTTCCCAAACGGGTCCATTTCATAACAATGACATTAAAGCAAAGCCGAAGCAAAATGATCTCACCTAAAATATTGGTGAAGAAGCAGAAACAAATAAAATTAAGCTGACCTTTTAATAAATGTCTGTTTATTGATTTAAATTCTTTCCCCCCCTTTTTCTGCTCATGCTGACGAGGCCTGTTAGAATACAAGCATGTATAATAACTCGGACACAACCATTGTTATTTCTTCTGTGTGTCATTACTGAAAGATTGAAGTGAGCGTCATCTAAGTGTAGTGATGCAAAAATAATAGTATCCCAGTCTGCCTGCGGCAGGGCCGAGGCAAACAAGCCCTCCGGATTGAAGCGCCTTTAGGTAGCTGACATGACGCATCTAGTCAGACGTAAATAATGACAGACGGAAACTATCATGAGGTCTGGGAAGCATCAGCAGACCGTTATCATTTTCTCTCTAACCTTGCCTTGCTCACAGCTCTCTGCCTTCCAGGCTCAGAGATCATTTAAAAAGCAAATCCTAATGACTCTGCCCACCCTAACAACAGTCAGGGAGATTGGCGTCAATTTAACTCAGTTTAGGGACCCAGAAGGACAGCCACTGTGGACTGTGACACCCTAAACCTCAGTTGTGCTCCACCAATCAGCCCCCGCCCCTAAAGCTACCCTTTCACTGCGGTGATTTCCAAGCCTTAGGAAAATGGTTCGTGGGAGTCGTTCACTTGGCACTCCCGTGTGCCATATCCCCCGCACAACCTCATTTTCAGGACCAGCTCGTTTGGTGTAAAACGCTTTGCAAGCCTCCCTCCTCCTCCTTCCCCTCCTCCTCATGAGGCACACATGATTTTGTGTCAATTATGTATGCACAGGGTAACTAACATCCCTGTGTCCCTGTAGCTTAAGCCTAACATGGTTATGGTTCAGATAAGCATGTCTGTACACGGCTGCCATAATCAACGTGAAATGGCAAAACGATTCTGCCCATACAGTCCCAGGAAGGGGGCTGGGGAAGCTGTCCTGTCCAGCTTCCATGGAATCTATTCACCAAGACAACCTGTGCTACACAGCCACACATTTGATTTGTTAAACAGGGACGACTTTGCCAGCCCAGAGAACTGAGGCTTATGTACAATAGGATAATAGCATTATCATGTCGCGAATCAGCATGTGCCTGTGCCTGGGAGAAGGGCTGGGGTTCTGAGGGCTCTGGCTGGCTACTGGGAAAGACATGCCTGGTTTTGAGGGTAAATGGATGAGAATAAATTGCCAGGAATCTCCTTCTGTGTGGTTCAAAACAAGATTACACATATATGTTTTCACTGTCTTATGGGGGCTTGGAGGTGCATGGGTGGGCTTGAATGGGGGGGAGGGCTAGCAGGCAGAAAAGAATGGGGCGGCTTACAATAGCTCACTTAATGGAGAGCTATTGATCTCATTCCAGAACACTTTAATCTCCAGCTAAACATCTTACTTACCTTGTGTAAAAGAGATGCCAAGTTGAAATAAATAATAAACACAGACTGTTTTAAGGACTTTTGAATTTTGCATGGTAATAAATATTAATGCAGTTGGTGACTCCCAAAGAAAATAGAAGGCACTTAATTCTGTTGTTGATATCAGGTACGGTGCAGGTTGATTTCCCGGGGCGAGAGTGAAAAATACACTATTTGGACTTAAATTTCGATTTAATAAATAACTAATTTAGGATCTTGTTCTATATGCAAGGATATAATCACTAGACATTCGGTTTTAAAAGGTTTCATTTATTCTTGCGAGCTTAATTATTGCAAGGAAACTGTGAGCAATTTGTTTTTTACCAGTGTCTGATTTCTGAGAATGGTTATTAAATATTAAATGGATGCATAATTCAGGCAATTAAGAAAGTAATCACACAAAGTAATGTAATGGAAGTTAATTATTACTGCATAAGCAAATAGTTCATTAATGCTAGTAGTTGCTATGGCTGCATTCTTAATACATGCAGAAGGGAAGCGGGGTCCTCTGTGGATTCCCAGGCTGGTAGGAGTGTGGGGCTTCGCGGGGAGCGCACCACTAATGAAAAACAGAAGCAAATCAGGCCATATTGACCCCTGACTTGTCTAAATAAGGCAGGATCATCATTACTTAGGAGAGTTTTACTGAAACCACTATTGTACTGGCTGCTCATCATTTTTTTGTTTGTTTGTTTGTTACACAGACCTTGACTTAAGGAGAAACTGAGAAGGAATTCAGCTTGTTAAAAACAAAACAAAACAAGAACACCAATCCTACTTCTCCTGTGGTTTTTTTTTTTTTAAATCAACCCTTTTGTTGAACAGCTAGTCACCATTTGGATTTTTTTTTCTCTCCCAAAAGCACCAAAGTAGGTGATAGATCTGATTCCTGCCGTTTGACCCCAAGTGAAAACTCTGACATTTCTTTGCCTGATCTCTCTAAAGCACACAGTGGGCTCTGGAGCTGCCCTTTCAGCACTGCTGAGGGCACGTGCCCAAGGTGGCTGGATTTGGCCAGGCAGGAAGGGACAGAAAGGAATGATGGTGGCTTCGGCCACAGCATCCAGGGCCATCCCAGGCCTTTCCCCCAGATCTTTGCAGCCACGCTCACCCCAGGGCTCACTGCGTTCATTCCTGCAGGTTGACACTTGCAACCTTGCAGGAAGTGCGGCCCGCTCTTCCAAGTTTCCCCCACAGTGAGGGAGTTCTACCAGGCCGAGGTGGATGCTCTTCCACCTTTCACTCCCTACACTCCTGAGACTCTGTGCTTACCTACAACCAATCCCATTATCAGGATCTTCCCACTACCTCTGGGGGGAGAGGGGCTATGTTGGATGAGCCAATGGGGAAGTCAAGAGACATTGGCCTCGACATTCCTGGACAGTCCAGTCACCGAAGGAAATATAAAAGGTGTCCAAAGAAGACTCCATCTCTGCTCGAGGAAGAAGCTGCTGGTTCTCTTAATGTTTTTTGTGCATCTGGGAATGTGCATAAAAATTTGTATTTAATTTTCCAGGGTCCATGGTGTTTGTAGTCCCTGTAATCCCCATTCATGGTGACCTCAAATTTAAGACTGCCTTAGACAATCAAGGACAATCTCTTCATTAACCGTTTGGCTGTTTGACAGAAAAACAAAGACAGCACAGGTGAGGAGACTGAGGTAGTTTCAAGAAGGCTTTAAGGAGCCAATGAGTCTTGACTCTAAAATATGACAGGAGCTGTGAGGTCAAAGGCAGAACATTCCAAACACAACAACACGAGCAAGGAGGAAAGGCGAGAGTTTACTTATTTATTCTTCAGCACATTCATCCCCTTAGCAAACATGGGACACCCACTGAAATGGTTAGAGGAATAAAGGTAAGGCATGATTTCTAGTCTTCAAAGCATTTACATTCTAGAAGAAGAAATACAGCAAGCACATAACTATATTATAAGGGAAAAATATGACTATTGTGAGAGAAATCCAAGTGGAAACAGAGAAGAGGGAATTCACTTATGGGGTTTCAGCGTGATTAAGACAGGAGGTGCATTTCTGCAGGAACTTATTGGAAGGAATTTGCCCAATCTGGGCAGGTATAAACACAGTTAACATAGCTCCTTTCATTTGGACATCACAGTTCAAAACAAGGAAGGAAATGGTATAGTCTACCAGAGAGATGGGAAAATGAGCAGCATGTCTGGAAAGCAGCTTGACTCTGCAGAGGTTTTGAGTAGGGGAAGCTTGGGAAGTGAACAGGGTAGATCATGGGTGCTCTTAACTAGCAGGTCAGGGAGTTTGACTGAATCCTGGAGAATCATGGATTTTCCTAGTGTGATCCCTTCGGAAGAGTCACCGGGCTCTGGTACTCAAGTAGCACTGGAGTGCAGGGTCCTCCCGTAGGTGAGATCCCATAGGTTGATGAACTAGTATCAGCAGGAAAGAATCACTGAGTGACTCTTGATCTGTTTCTGAAGGAAGTCCTCCAGGGAAAAAGACAGGCCTGGGTACTTACATGGGAACCATGGAAATTTCTTATTCACATCCACCTGATGGAACAAGAGGTGGGATATGGCTCATGAATCCCTTTCCATGGAGACACATCCTTTATTCACCGGGAGGAAAGTGGTTTGGTCACTGTGATGGTGTCCGTGATGCCTCTGCTACTCTTCCCCTGAAGAAGCCTGTGAACATGTTCCTTGCTTCACAACAGACTGTGCCAACCAGCTGTTTCCTTAATTCCTCCATAACACATTTTAGTGTCTCCTCAGAGCAGTGTTTGCCACACAACACCTGGTGTAGAAGGCCAGATTGATTCTATAAATCTTTGGCTTTTAAAACAAATTCTTACTCTGCCAAGTGGCAAGGCCATTTCCTCGAATAGGGCTTGAAGCTTTCGGATGTGGGTTTCTTTGTGTCTCTACTTTAGGAGCAGGCTATCCTTTCAAAAATTTAAGTGAAATCACCTCCATTTCCCTATATAATCTCCCACTTCGTGAAGTAAATTGGAAAGCTATTTCTGTTATGCAGATGAGACTCAGAGGAAATAAATGCTTAGCTTAGGATAACACAGTTAGTGAAAGATGACCTTGATATGAAATAGATGCTTTCCACTTCAAGAGGGAATTGAGGTCCAAGAAAACCCTGAAAGGTAGTAAGGGTCTTTCTTTTCCCAGAAACTTTATCTCAGGTCCTCAATCCAAGTTTGACACGTATAGGCCAAACCCAAGTAGGGATCAGATGGAACATTTGAAAGTCGGAACTTTGCCTTCAGTGTTGGGAGAGCTTCTGCTTCGCACTAGACTCCACCTCCAGTCTAACAGGGGTTCCTAATGCCGTGAGGCGGTATTCTAATTCATTTTCTGCTGAGATACTTTTCTTCTTCTGAGTAAGCATATGTCATTCTGCTTTCTTTCTCTACTTGGGAGCAATTCTTCCATTCCCTTCCAAGTCACAGATGGCTTAAACCTCAGATCTGATCTCTATAATGACGAGTGGGCACTTTTGCCTGCTTATCTCTGTGTCCAACTTCCATTTAGCCTTAAGACCTTTGGCACTGGGAAGATGGTTCAGTGGTTAAAGCACTTGCTGGGAAAGCATGAGGACCTGAGCTCAGAACCCACATAAATGTAGATGCAGTAGCACATCTGTAGCTCCTGTGCTCCTGGGATGGGAGACAAAGAAGAGAGAATATCTGAAGTATGCAGCCCTGAATACAAGAAAGTCTTCCTTAAACAAGGTGGAAGGTGAGGACCCACACTTGAGGTTGTCCTGTGACCTGTACAGGCACATCATGGCACATAGCATGCTCACAAGTACACAAAGACAAGTCTTAAGGCCATTGGTATACTCTGCTGATTCTAGAAGTTTCTAAAGAATTCCAAAATTTAACTGCTTCTTCTTCACTAATGAGGTAGAATTGCTATCAGACTATAGAATTTTGCTGTTAAGTTTGACAATGCTATATCTGATACCACAAAGGTCTCTTCTAACGTGCTGAGTTAGCTGTTAGCCAGTTTCTTTTATTTTATATTTTGAAATGTTTAAATCCAGCCGCAAGCAGGCTGCCATTGTGTTGGCCACGCAGCTTTTTAATGTGCATTTCCAACATCATGTGAGGCATGTGTCCAGATTCTGTTCCTGCAACCTTCATTGTGCGGGTGGGGCAGAGCGGGCAAGGCTGAGAGGACAATGAGTGTGAACTCAGGGCAGCTGCAGAGCTCTCGTTAGACAGCACCTAGCTGCCAGAGAAGGGCTCCACTCACACTGGAGCTCTCCTGTTAAACCCTTCCCATCACCACAGTGGGAAAAATCACGCCTTATGGGGACTAATGACTAATTCCCTACATCATGTCTAATGTATCCCAGGGTGCTAACTTCAGCACACCTGCCTCCATGGCTGGGAAGGTAATGAGAGTGCTTGTGAGTTACTGGTCACTGACAACATTTATAATATTCTTCAACCTAATGTTATTGTATAGGCCAGTGTGCAGTGTTCCTGGGAGTGAGTGAATTTTGCCACCTTGGGAGCCCCTGTTTTATGAGTAGTTGGTCAGTGAAGTGGTTGAAAAACCTTTATAAATGAGGCGGATGCGTTTGGAAAGGTTCTAGGTGTCCCATGATACCCTGTTAAATTTTGTTACTAATTACATCATCAAGAGGTAATTATAGCACACTGAGGGCAGAGATTTTAAAATCATAACCATCTAGGAAATTTAGCCTATAAAAAAGGTATGCATTGGGCAAAATAGGATAGCCAAGAGAAGATGTGGGGGTGGCCTGGGGAAGGAGATTGGAAATCCAGACTGCCAGAGTTTATTCAGCACCTAAACCCACCGATAGGTGTCAACCCCCAGGCTGCACCATGGGGCTAGAGTACAGCTTCCTCAGAGGACCACTTCTTAAACTTACAGAATCAAACATAATTCACTAAGAAATTGACATCGAATAATTATTTGATTTCTTCTTATCAAATCTCAATTTCTCCTTCTTTCTCTCTTTCAGCTGAGCTGATATTAACTTAAAGAAATGAGAACTTCCTGTGAGCAGCATTTCAAGATGAAATAGATTTTTTTGAATAACAAATGGTTATAGCTAAATGAAATGCAGTGAGACACAAGTAAGTCAGGCCTTTCATAGTATCTCTATCATCCTTTGCATTTCTGCCATGAAGGCCTCCTGTCTCCTTTCCTGAGAGATTCTAGCACAGCAGTTAAGAAGGCAGACTGAACATAGAAGAAGAGGTGATGGAAAGAATGTAGGAGCCAAAAGAAGGGAAAGGGAGCTTTGGAATGCTGTCTTCCAGACATTAAGTGGCCATTGCATTTATGACCTCACAGTGGCTGACACTATCTACACAAGACCTGCATAATATGAAAGCAAAAAATATGGCATCAAAGTAAAAGATGTTGGAGAGAAGGGGTTCAGTGCAGAGGGAGTAGGGGAGGGAAGACAGAAAAGGGTGTTGGGAAGGGATTATGATAAGAGTACATTGTATAGATGAATGGAAGTGGTCAATAGAGAGTTAAAGAAAAAAGAAGGCAGACAAGTTAGAATGCCTTGATTTGTTTTCTGGCTCCTTCAGGGTAGTCTGATGTACTAGTTAGGGTAACTCTGGTCAGCTGTAACAACACAACCCCGAATTAACAATTCTTGGTCACAAGAGCATTACATTTCTCCCTCGTGTAACAATGCAGTGCAGGTGTTCCCCATAACAAATCCTCCATGCTCTGTTGGAGGAGGAGCTCTTTGCCTTGTTCTTGGTGGCCTAGGCCTCAGCATTTTCTGCCTCTAACCAGTAAGAGTAGGGTGTGTGGACAAGCCACAGCCAGTAACTGACCAGGTTGGAAGAGGCATATAATCCTTGTACTGCTTCTAGTTCTACAGTTCTATTGGTCAGAACCAATCAATCTAATTCTATGACTACCCTAAGATGCAAAGAAAGCTGGGAAATGTAGTCCATAGCTAGGCAACTGCTTTTCAGAGACAACTTGACCATATGGTCCAGGCAGCAGAACTTGTTGAAAAGTTAGGTGACACTGCACACTTGGGCAAGATATTGCAGCCTTTACTTCATTTAGTTTCCTCATACATAATAAAGGCAATAAAAATATCTAGCTTTGGAATTGTTATGTGGGTTAAATGAGATTATATATTTGGTACACAGTAAGCACTTAATTCAACTGTCTTTGTTTTTAATTCCTTGTTAAGTTACTTTATTGTTTATTCAACAGATGCTTGAAATTAATATCACATACTACTCTAATTAAAATAACTGGCCAAAAAGATGTGATTAAGATGCATGTTTATTTGCTGAACAAAGAGAATGTATCTGACATGATGTAAGACTTTGGTGTGACGGTGCCTGAAAGATGTGAAGCCTGTCACTAAAACCGTGACCCCTGCTGCCTCCTACTGTATGCTCTATACTCAGAGGGAGGATAAGTTCAAAGACAGGACATTATTTTATTGCCTATTTTCTATAGTATTTATTTCCATATCATTTGCATTAGGAATTATAAGCCTTATCTTTAACTATGTTCAAAGAGCATGAAAGGGGATGTTAAGCCTTGGTATAACAGTTCTGCGTTGCTAAAACAGCCTCATAGACAGTAACCAATTCAGTAAGTTCTGGTTTCCTTTCTGCTACTCTACCTCTGTCAGGGTGAAGACACAATTAAGAATCCTGGGAAAGAAATTAATGAAGCTATTCAAGGACTCCTCCATCTTGCACATGGAAGAGCATGTTGCTGTTTAGAGTGGTATGTATGCCTTCTAGTGTACAGTCTGCTTTTTCACAGCTCCATAAACCAAGCCCGCCCAGATCAAATCCTACCACAACCACCCATCCCAAAGTCAGGATATACTCTATCTGCCATTCTTAAGCAAATGGGCTCGCTTTGTGGGATGACTGCTTTCGATTCTTGACTTTACTCCTAACTGTACCTGAACAACCTTGGACAATTACTTAAGCCTTAGTTTCCTCATTTGGAGCTGGAGTTGAGACTAGAAATACTGCCTGCTATGTAGATGTAACGGAGACCCTCCATAAGACATGCTATTACAGTGCTTGTGGTATCAGCAACAGGGCACACTGCATACCTGCTCAGTTTTAAGAACTTCACACTTACTCATGAGATTCTCATAAGATCCTTTGGGATTGATGCTGTAATTATTTCCATTCTTCAGGTGAGGCTAACGGGATTGAGTGTCCCTAAGTTCACATAACTAGTTCATGGTAGTATCAAAATTCAAGCCTACAGGTGCAGAGTTCACGGTCTTCACCTCTGTGTTACAATGTTTCTTTCTAAAAGCTCAGAAATGTTATTCTTGGCATATTTTTTATCAAAAGGTAAAGGTTAAGAATTCAATTCAGAAATATTTGCTAATGTAGTTCTTAAATTGGGGACAATATGATGTAAAGACCTGGAAAAGCTTTGCTCATCAATAGTTCAGTTAGTAAAGGAATGCATCAAAATAAGTAACTGAGTGAATTAATGAATGGATGCAGAAAGTTTTTGCAGAACCATACCTGGAAATCAGTATCAGTTAGAAGCCATGGCTATTACACCACCTTAATGTCGCATGGAGCATGGAATGACCATTTTGGAGCGCTGAGTGAGTCTGAGTCATGGGACCATCAATGAGTCCCATATTTCAGACAACAGAAGCTTGCAACCTATTCATAAGTGCCTGGTGTGAAGGTCCTATATCAGCAATGTGTGCGTAAGTGTGGCTTGCTGGAGTCCATTGCTGGCCCCTGTAAAACACATTGTCATCTCACTTTCTAAAGCACATTTGGTCTTCCATTAGCAGTGTGGAAGAGGCCAGAGTGTCCCCTGTGTTACACTAATTGTTTAAGCATGACAGGTTATTACTTCAGTCAGGGGGGTAATAGAGATTTGAGGGGGAGAAGTAGGGCACAAACACAATTTTTCAGTTTTTGAGAAGCAATTCTAAATAGATGAGAAGCCATAAAAATCATCCACAAGGGATGGCTCATCAGTAGGACTGGAAAGGCAGCCTGAGCCTCTGAGCCAGGAAGGAGCGTCTCACCACTGACAGGTCCACAGCAGATTTTAAAAGAGCAATGGTAATTCTGCAGCCAAACAGAACAATGAAGCCAGGAGTCACAGAGCTCAGAAAAGACATTGGCCCAATACAGTGCTTGTTCATTGGAGAAGCTATTTTCGTAACAAACCCAAATTTCAAAATGTCAGCCTGATGAATAAGGGAGATCTGAAAGGATAAAGTCAAGGTGTTTTGATTTAACACATTAAGAAACAAAAAAGGAAACTCACTTTTGTTTCTAACAATCTTTTAGAGCTTTGGAAAAAGAACATGTGGGCTAGGAGACCTAGTTTTATCTATCTCCAGCCTATGTCAATATACACAACTATCAGGTAGGTTTAGAGCATATGATGAAGCTAATTGTTTCCTTCTAGAATACTCTGTGGAATATTGGATAAAATCTAATAATGATGAAAAGCTATGAAAGTTGAAAATATAATTTCTTACTCTAATTTCCATTGTCTTCTGAATGTAAGTGTCGCCTTGTTAAGATGAGAGTCTACTAGCATCTAGAATACTGCATCGTCTGGAAGATGGCTGTGGACATGACTTCTGAGATACCCTGCCCTGTGCTTGAAAGTCATTGCTGCTAATTTTCAAAATCATTGCCTGGTAAATTCCATGCAATATTTAATATCCCGGAGTTCCCTTTCCTCACTTCTAAAATGAGAGGAAACAGTATGCAGGCTTTTGCTGTCACTTACATTAATGAATGTGTAGCAGTTACTATGAACTACATACATAGGAGCTGCCTGCCATGATTGATTTCACTTCTGATGCCTTGCAGTCTTGGGCAAACTCTGTAATTTTTAGCAGGTCATTTGATCTCTTTAACTCATGAATCTTTTCAAGGAAGATATTGGGTAGGTAAGTCCCTTGAAGTCTTGGGAGCTAACATAAGCATGTTGTGATTCTTCATAGAAATCCCTGTGTAGTTTGCATAGGGACCCAGGCAAAGTTTTCCAAGAACATATTTGATAAGAACCGATCTTCAAGGGAAGAGAATGGAGGAGAGAAGGGTGAAGGAGGAAGGTTAATCAAAATTTAAGATTTATGAATGTGCCATATGGAAACCTAATTTTTGCTACCTAATAATATGTTTGGTCACCAAGAAACTCCTACAGTTGTCTGGCTAAGTGGATATATTCTGCCCACTACAGTACCCTCTAAATACTTATGTTTATGTCCATATGTTAGTGCTCTTCTCACTTCTGTTTAGAGTGCTTCTCTTTGGTGGTGACCATTGGGATAACTCAGAACGCACCAAAGTGCACTAAACGAGACATCTCTTTTCACACCATCCAAGGCTCAGGGACCATTGTGGAAGAGGTGACAGAAAGAATGCCAGAGCCAATGGAAGGGGACAACTACTTACAATGCTGTCATCCGGATACAAAGTGGCCTAGATATTCATGACCTCGCAGTGGCTGATGCTACCCACACAAGACCTGCATAATAAGAGGGGAAAATGATATTTAAAAAGAAAGACTTGTTGGAAAGGAGAAGAGATTTAGTTTGAGGAGTGTTTGGGGAGGATTATTATTTTATATTGTTTATATTTATGGAAGTTGGTAATAAAAAGTTTTTTTTTAAAGAATACCTGAGCTTCAAATTGATACCATCATCAATTTCAGGGACCAAGCAAGTGGGCACAGGTGGCAAGCACAGTTCAATTTTCTATACCACTGTGTCTTGGAGGCAATCACTAATCATTTAAGCATAAAGGAAAGATGTTTCAGGCACAGTCTTGTTTTGCTCTAAATTCCCAATTGAGAACAATCCTAGAGTTAAGTGGTATTCAGCGAGGAGCTGCGTCTGGTCCTGGCTTGACCTCCTCAGCTTTGTTATTTGCTTGGTGATTGATGAGAGAAACACCATCCATAAGGTTCCTAGTGAGTTACAAAGTGGTGCAGCTGTGAGAATGCAGGGACACTTTAAGACCATATTTCAGCATTGATTCTCCGCCTTTGCTACTGTGTGTCATACTCATCAATGGGATTACAATGCAGAGCTGATGGGAAAACAGAGGCACAAAGACAGTAATAGAAGGAAATACTCAAGGAAAGCTGAGTACTTGGGCACTTCGGCTAAAGGGTCAGGGTGAGACCCTTGTTAAGGAGTGCTAGGTTATTCCCCTAGACAAATCTCACACTGTGACAGAAAACCCATAGATTTCCCATTTTATCTCTTCTGTAATATAATTGATATAATTATAAAATTATCTTGTTTGAAAGACTTAAAGAAAAAAGTTCACAAGGTTATTGAAGACAGATGCGTTAGTTTTAAATGCAACTTAATATTCCACAATACATGCCTATGTATTTAATCTACTTAGACCCTTTAGATACTCTTGGAAGGTATTTGTCTCTGTACTATCCGTTAGATGAATTGGACTGTAAGTACCAGAAAAGTCCACTCACAGAGTCTTTGATAACAGGTAAGCACATACTTCAGGTGTAGCGCCGTGGGCAGATCTCAGAGTTGGTTCACTCTGAGTTACGGTCCAGATGCCTGCTTGTCTCTCTCTTGAGCTGTCTCCATGCTCAGCCTGCTAGGAGGTGACTGCAGCAGGGCCCAACATCACAACAAATCTCAAATACATCCAGAGGAAAAGGAAAGATTATGCCCCCCCCCCAAACACCACCACCTGTGGCTCTCTTTCTCCCTTAGGAGCAAGATCTTTTTCCCCCTCTGGAGCCCTCCTGGAGATTTCCATTCATATCTCATTGCCAGAGTTGCAATGAAAGTACTTCTAGACCAACTAGTTTCAATTATTGGGCTGGAAATGGGCTCAGGACATTCTGAGCCATGTAGCTATGTGGAGGAGAAATAGAGACTATTAGAACAGTATGAGATTTACCTTTGTAAAATTAAAAAAAAAAGAAGTGGTGAATGGACATAAAGTAGGCAATTTAAACTACAATTCAAAATAATGAAAGAAATCTGGGTATGGTGTCGCACACCTGTAATCCTACCACAGGAAGCAGAGACATCAGAGTAGATTTGAGTCTATTCTGCATAGTGAGTTCTAGGCCAGCCAGGCCTACAAAGCAAGACCCTGTCTCAATTATATATATGTATTTTACATACATACATATATATGTATATGATGTACTTCAAACAAAAAATGGCAAAGGAATTGACAGAAATATGGCAGAACTATGGTTGATAAAGCTGTATTTTTAAAATATTTATTTGCAAGGGGGGAAGAGAGAGAAAGAGAGAGAGAGAGAGAGAGAGAGAGAGAGAGAGAGAGAGAGAGAGAGAGAGAGAGGCACACTAGGGCCTCTAGTCACTCCAAATGAACTCCAGATGCATGTGCCCCTTTGTGCATCTGGCTTTACATGGGTACTGGGAAATCAAACTCAGGTCCATTAGGTTTTCAAGGGAAGTGCCTTAACTGCTGAGCCACCTCTCCAGCCCAAAGCTGTATTTTTGTAGAGTGGTAGATTGCTCACAGAACAAGTTTTGTGGCTGGAAGAGACTTCCAAGGTTGTCGAGCTAAACCCTTCATCTACCTGAGTAGTTTGTGATCATGGCTTTTGGAAGTTGTGCTTCCTCAGACGAAAGTTTCTAACTTGTGCCTCTAGCTTGAACTTCTCCAAATATTAGTCTTCCAAATCATATGAAGGTTTTTGCATGTAGGAGAGCAAGCCGGAAAGTATCCAATGGACAAGCTGGGGCTGTGACTATTGAGGGAGGGAAGAAAGGAGGAAGGAGGAACTGGGGTCAAAAGACATATATATATATATGCCACTTCTTTTCTTCCCTCCCTCTCTCTCTCTCCATTTAGTATGTATATAAATATATATGAGGAGGAGAGAGAGCGAGAGCCCCTTACACTGCACATCCACCCACATCAGCCTCAGTAGACCCCTGTGGCCTCCATTTCTCTTTCTATTTTTTAAGTCCTTCTGTCCTTTGCCACATCCCTCTCACCCTGGGTTTTGTTTTTCTGTCTGCTGTCATTAGGTGTAAGCATTCCGTTCCATCGGCTTCTCCCCGATGATCCTAGAGTAGGAATTGGGGAGAATTTCCCAGCTCTGCACGGAGAAGGAGGTCAAACAATAGTGCTGCCTATCTGAGCCGAGGTGAAGCAAGTTTCCCTGCAAGAATGGTCTGGCCACACCTGGCCTAGTTCTAACAGTTAGTATGCTAGCCGAGTCTTTGTCTCTTCGCTGAACCTTATCAAATATTCCTACCTTTTAGCATAATTGGAGAACATCTTAATGCTTAAGAAGCCACTTTCCTCAACCTTATCAAAGACATTTTTATCCACACTTGGCAGGGGCCAGAACGGGGACGCTCCTCATCGCTGAGGCTGCAGCCCACTGTCAGGCTATTGGCCACTAATGCTGCTTTGGCTCTCTCATCGCCCTGGGCCCTGGGCCCCTCACTTGCAATGCAAAGTCTGCCTAAGAGGGTCTTTTTTGCTGAGCTTGGGACAAAAGTTTTTGCTCTGGGTAAGCACATGAGGGTGCGCAGGGACTCGGGGAGGGTGAAGGAGAGGATATCCCTGCTTTAAGTTTTTGAGTCAGATAGGTGATGCTGGCGAGATCAAGTCAATGTTGAATTTTTAAGCTGTGTGTTCAAAAAATAGGTAGCTCTCAAATGACAGTGTTCATGACACTAAAGTGTGAATTGTCTGGATTTCTAGAGTAGAGGAAGAGACTCAGGCTTGACCAAAACAAGTGAACAAACAAAAACCCAGTTACCTTTATTTTTAATTTTTTTCACCTTTATTTTGCATTGCAAATCCAACAAGCAAACAGCACTTAGCAAACAGCTATTTTTCAGGGAGGCAGTGACCATGGCCCTCATACATGTGGTAACAACAGCATCAGGGAACACTTACTGAAAACACCTCTTCTCACACTTACTGAATGAGGGTGAATGGGGATGAGAATCAGGAATCCCTGGTATGTATAAACTCCCAGGTAATTTGGATGCACTTGGGCACCAAGCAAGAGGACCAGTAAAGCAATAAAAATTGCTGCGTTTGAGTAAATCTTTCTGTATTAACTATTGTACTCAGAGTGTCTCCCTTGCCTCACAGTAGGGTTGACTCATTTTACAGGTAGGCTACATACTGTACAGATGATAATAACTGCTAGGAAGTCACAAAGCTAGGATGTAGGCACAAGATTTGAGCTCCTAATGAATCCAAACCCACATTTATGCCTGGGACCAGGGGCAAATACTGATGCACTACCAGAATCTCAACATTTACCATCTTTGTACCTTACAGCTCTTACTATTTTGAAGTCTGGTCCAATTATCTGGAAACTAAGAACAGAGAGAATGAGGAGATAGATTTGGTATGACAAATACTATTGTCTTAGTTTCTTTAATTTTGCAATTTATAGGCATTTTGCAAAATTGAATAACTAAGATTTTAGTATCTTTACCAGTTCAATTAACTGCAGCCTTCAGATCACAAGATTTATTCTTCCCACTTTTATCTGGGAGAAAGTGACAATTGATAAGCAAAGAAGAATTTCACCTTAGAAAACCAGCTTTGAGGGCATGCTAAATCTCATAACCTCTACATTCTTTACCTGTTTTCAGAACACTGCCTGGTGATCCCTGATGCTGTTGGAAAGAGGCCCCTGCTCTCTGCAGATCACAAGTCATGAAGTGTGCATGAGTGTGTGTGTGTGTGTGTGTGTGTGTGTGTGTGTGTGTCTGTGCATCCTGCACCATTCTGAACTTGTTGAGGAATGGAGAGAACTTGAACCCCAAAGTTTTGTTTTTAGCTGACCAGAAAATTCAATCAATTGCAGACCCCCATTTTTTGAAAACAAAATATCTCCTTTTTCTTCTAAAATATAGAGGTCTGTGAATGAGTGTGGGGAATGGTTGGGTAGTTTTAGGGAATAGGGTTGGAAGAAGTCAGTCTTTGTGATATATACACATTTGAAATGGGAGGAGTAATTAAGTTTTGTGTTTATGTAAAAAAAAAAAAACAAACACATCAATCACCTGAAAGAGTTTGGATTCACCATAATAAGAAGAAAGAGTTTCAGAAAAAGTCAAGTAGCTTCCTGCCTGTCTGAGCAGCGAGTCCCATTGGGAGGCAGAGGGATGTACAAAAGTCTTTTTGTACCCATGATCCTTTGATCCCTTAGTTTTGTAGGAGATAAGAGAATAATTTTTTTCTATTGACCCACAGAAAAAATTCCTAAGAGAATTCCAGTAACAGCCCCAGATTATGGTGAATTTATGAAGTTGGCATAAAGCACACAAAAAGGAATTTCTTTTATCTTAGTTTCTATAGCATTTCCATTAAAATACTTTAAAATTAGATTTTCCTTTACATTCTACATTTATGTGAAATACGAGAAAGACCATTTTGTCCAGGATTGTAAAGACGAAGAGACCAACAGTCCTTTTGTCTCACATCTTCCTCATTAAACAGCTCACCCTCTGGTTTGAGAAACACAGCTTCAATCTCTCTTCTGCTTGAAGTCTAGCCCACCCTGTCTCCACCGTAAATAGCATTTTCGCTAAGGACAGCAATTTTGAAAATTCTCTCTCTTTCTCTCATTTTCAGGACAGGCTGGTCTGGAACTCCCTGAAACCCAGGCTGACCTCAGTGCCATTGCAATCTTCCTGCCTCAGCCTCCCAAGTGCTGAGATTACAGACATGAACCACTGAGCCCAGCAGAAACGGCCATTTCCTGTAACAACTGTAAAAGCAAGTGATTCTGCTGTGGAAGTAAAGTTTCTGCTTGGAGTGGAAAAATGATGAGTATGGAATTTTCTTAGGCATCTCATGTGGCCAGGCTGGGTCTGGCCTCCATTGGCAAGGTATGCTTACCTTGGAACCTCCAGTCTGTCTCAATGGGAGTTTTTGAGCTGTGGAGAGAAAGACTTGCTGACCTTTAAAAAGCTCTGATCCATGTGCGGTATGTACTGTCGACTTTGCAATGACTTCAATATTTCAGTGGAGGTTTTTCATAGAAAGCGGGTTCAGGACCCATAAGTTTTTGTCTCTACTTGACCATCGGGAATTACCATATGTGACCATTTGGGAGGTATTCTAAGCGTTCTTTAGTGTCATGTTACTATGTGGCAGTCAGATAATACACGTTCTGAGTAGGGCAGAGAATGGCCACAAGGCAGGAACTGGTTGATATGGAACAAAATAGCTTATAAAAATCAGTTTTTCTGCGAGTTAAACTAGACAAGTAGCATGTGGATTTTTGGCCCTTTACAATCTAAAAATGATTGACTTGTTTGAAAAGGATGGTAAGGGGCAGTGTTGGGATAAAGAGAGTTATGTCTTCTTTTTGACTAGAATAAAAGTTATTCCACTATGATAATAGAAACTTTAGAAGAGGGGCTGGAGATATGGCTCAACAGTTTAGGTTCTTGCTTGCAAAGCCTAACAACCCAGGTTCAATTCCCCCATGCCCATGTAAAGCCAGATGTATAAAGTGGCATATGCATCTGGAGTTTGTTTGCAGTGGCTGGAGACCCTGACACGCTTATTTCTCTCTCTCTCTCTCTCTCTCTCTCTCTCTCTCTCTCTCTCTCTCTCTCTGATTGCAAATAATAAATAAATAAAACTATTTAATAATAATAAATAAAACTTAAAAATAAAAAGAAAGAAAAATTGGAAGAGAAAACCCAAAATAACTTCCTTGGAGTTGGCTTTTAGTATTCTGGTTTCAGTGGTGTGACACAGGGAGCTTTGAAGGTCATCCATGAAGTGCCAGCCAAATGGTGAAAAGGGACTGTTCACGTAGGGGCCTCCATGCCCCCATTGCCAGCACTGGGTCGAAACTCAGGCAACACCTTGGTCCCCTCCCCCAGCCAGCCTCAAGAGAAGTTTCAACACCAAAACCAAAGCCTGCCTAACCTAAACAGGAGATAAAGCCCCCCACCTGCTGTGTCTCTGTCTGCTGGAAAAGAACATCCCTTCCCCATTCTAGGCCACCTGGGCCCTTCCCACACCTGGGCATTCCCCTTAAATTCCCTATCTGACCTTGCCATGTGCTCTTTCCCACTTGGGAGATAGCCTGGAGCTCCAGGTGGGTCCCTTTCTCTGATTAAAGCCTTTCCTTTCAGAGTGGTCTCTCGTGGTGGTCATTCTAACAGGTCCCTTGAGATTACACATGAGAGATCCATGGCCTTGCAATGATCACAAAGATAACATCCGAAAACCCCTGAAAAATAACTAGAATCAGGGTGGCTGGGTAACTAGTCCTAAGACAGGCATTTCAAGGCTTGCTTATAGGTGCAACAGGCATTCGGAAAGAGTACAAAATGGCAGTGAAGACGGGTGGAAAAATAAAAAAGAATTCTGGGATATTTTTACTTATAAGTCTACCTTTAATAAATCTAATTTTAATAAATCTACAAGATTTTTTAACTTGACACAACATTGCTCATTATGATGCGAAAACAAAGGGGAATTTGGTGTGCATTAGCAATTATGATTCACTTTGAGCCAATTTTGCAAATAAAAAGGAACACAGGAATGAACGAGGACAAGGAAGATCTGAGAACTATATAGTCAGTGTCTTTTCGTTTTTCTTTCTTTCTTTCTTTCTTTTTTTTTTTTGGCTTTCTCTGAGTGTTTTCTGGACCACCTGGAGTGGAATGAGAAAGCATGTCTGGCCACAGAGAATGTTCCATAGTTGACTAGTGCAGGAGATTTTGAAAATATTTCCCAAATGAATTAGCAAAGGCCCATAAAACACAGTGAAGGAAGAGTAAATGACATATTTTCATTGACCCAAATGTGATTGAATATATTGAGACAGTGAATAATTAGACAGAAGTCAGGTAAGAAAGACTTCAATGCATGAATGTCTTCTGAAAATTGTATTATTTTGAACTCAGGTTATATTTAAAAAAAAAAATTCCAGACAACTTTTACTCTATTTCCAGGAAAGAAAATATTCCTCTACTTTGTTCACCCACTATAAAAGATACCAGCTTTACATAATAAGAAAAAATCAAGTATGTGAAAGTTCCCACACACTTCTTAGCAAAAAGTTAGTACTTTATAAATGTAAATGTGTCGAATCTAAAACTAAGTGATTCCCACACAGCTCGAGTTTTATTGCTAAGCTATTTTATCCTTTGGTTGAATTTATGTAATATATATCCGTCTCTAACTATCTCCATCTCTACTCTACCCATCTTAAAAGAATTTCCTAGCTTTTTTTTGCCCACGTTCTGTCATTTTCCTTAAACTGCTTGGCTATGTTCCCTACAGCAGCAGCCTGCACCCAGACTACCTAGAAGTTACTCATTGACAACTTCACTGGAATGCTTGACACCCCTTTTTCCTTCCTGTGTCTTTATCCCCTTCCTCCCTGGCTCTCTCTCTAGTTTTCCCTTCGCCTTCCTGAATTGGTTCCTGTGAAGGGCATACTTCTTTTTTTAAAAAATATTTTTTATTTATTCATTTTCAAGCAGAGAGAGAGAGAGGGGGTGGGAGACAGAGAGAGCACCAGGGCCACCACCTTGTGCTTCTGGCTTATATAGGTACTGGAGAATTGAACCTTGGGCCTTAGGCACTGGTGGCAAGTGCCTTAACCACTGAGCCATCTCTCCAGCCCAAGGGCATACTTCTTTCGAGCCCTTAACTGGTGTAGTCCTTTTTGAGTCGATCCTTCCACCCCTCCCCTTTGCTCTCTTTCACCCCCTGCAATCTATTTTAGGACAAAAACTTGCTCACAGTTTCAACTCCCACCTCGCCCCTTAACTCCAGGTTCACATATTTCAATGAGGTCTCCCTTGTGGTCCAGAGCAACAATGGTTCCCAGGCCACCAGGCCAGAGTTTGCACACCTGAACGCTGGCTAGTGCAAGGTCAGCTGCTCAAAGCCATCTACTTTCTTTACTGGTGGGACTGTGGGGAGAGCACTTTTTGCCCTCTTTCTTCACACTTCTGTCCTGTTACCTAAATATGCTCATTCAAGTTCGGCCACCACCTAGGACCACAAGGCCTCATGGATGGAAGGGATGTGCATTAGGATAGTGAAGCCGAGAGATGGGTCCTTGTCAGAAATGTATATTATTGAAACCCAAATGAAGCTTTGGCCTGCATATAACAACATCTTTTGTGAAAGAAAAAACCACTATATGGAGGGTTAAAGTTCAATGCAGCTGAATTTGACCCTAACAAATGGACTTGTGAGATCCTTTACAATATGAGCTTTTGCTGCTTTCTGCATTCACCTTGTCTTATTCTCCACAAAATGACCAGTGTCTCTGTCTGTCACTCCCTGCCCACCACACCCACACCTGCTCACACATATGCACATACGTGGACCACTTTGTATTTCCTCCTGCAGGAACTCCCCCTCCATGCCACCCCATATTTTAGCCTCATTTTACTAGTTTTGTTCCTAGATCACTTCTTTAAGGAGGTGCCTTCACTACCCTATTCCAGCTTGGTTTAAATGCTTCTCACACATTCCAAGCTTAAAATCTTCATGTCTCACACCTAACACATAGTTGAGTGTTTCTCTGTCTGACTGCATTCTCCTTGAGGGTATGTTTGGATAAATATCTCACACTCTGCCAATTTCATAACTAATAAATAGAAGAAATTTGAACTAACAGGATTTGATCAAGGTTGATCTTAAAATTAATTTACCTATCTTCCATTTTCTCCCCCCCCCTCCATATGCAAGTGATGTGGAAGGCTGTGTACACAAGACCTTTTCACAGCTAGAAGTGACTTCATTTGAGATGGGAGAAACCTGTGTAAATATGACCCTCTTTTTCAAGAGGAATGAGTAGAGCAGTTTTCTAGGGCGTCCTGTGATGGGCTAAGACCTAGGAACAAGCTCCCGGTGTTTTTAGTGTCTATTTGAAATCATTTCTATGCCCAAGGGCTAGACTGAGCCATCTCATGTCCAGATCTGCACTCTACTACTTCTAAGACTTAAGAGGCTGGAGGGCTGTGAACGTGGCTCAGTAGTACAGTGCCCAGCATGCACCAGGCTCTGGGTTCAATCCCCAGCACTGCAAAAAGAGAAAAAGAATGAATCCTGCCTGGTCTCACCACCTTTTCCCTTGCTGAGGTACTTGTCCATCCCAGGAAGCTCATGTTGTTTCTCGTGGCCAAACCTTTGCTCTGTTTCCTGGGCCAGCATCGTCACATAAGGCCTTTGAACTTGACTCTAGGGTTGTTCTCCCAAAACTTTTCTCCTCCGAGGACCCCACTGGCTGGACTAGATTGGCCATTTCCCCAAAAGCTCTGTTTTTGACCCACTCTTTATACTTGGCTTAGCATTTAATAACTTATCTGTCAATGTTTTAGCTCCTCTAAAGTCAAGAATGGATCTTGTTCATCTTTGAAATCTTCATAGTGCCTGGAATATAGAAAGCACTCCAAATACTTTGTTGAGTTAATAACGAGTGAACCATGCAAATGACCTTACTTCACAAGTTTTCCTCAACGGAATTTTCCCATCTTCCCCTTGGCACAGCTCCACAGCCTGATGAGACTGATGGGATCAATACAGAAGCATTTAAGGTTGAATCTCTAATGTTGGAAAAAGAAATAAGGCTGTAAGTCCATTTATTTGATCTTGTGTGATAACCATGATGTCCCTTCAGTTCTGAGCATGGCCCTAGCTGCTCATCACCCATCACATCACAGAGGGGCTTGAGGTGCCTGCATAGGAACCATCATGTTATTATCTTGCCTGGAGAATCACCTTGTATCCCAGGAATTCCTGATTTGAAGAACTGGAGCCATCCCTGTTAGCAGCTTAGCGCTTCTCCTGGGAAGGAGCTAGCGACTCTGCTTCCCTGCCTGCCATCCTTCCAGGCTGGGCTCCTTCCTCTCCTTCCTAGTGGAACAGGCATCAGACATATCTGCAGGACCTGAAAATCACTTGCAGTGAGTGTGAGCTGGGATAACTTCCTTAAACTCTCTGTGAATGAGAAAAGAGTAGAAGGTCATAGACTTAGCTCACATGGCATGCATAGGGTCACTGGGAAGATGAAATTGGATCAATTATACACAGAGTTTTTCAAAGGCCCATAAGAAGTGCCTGATACATGTCAGCAATAGTTACCATTCTCGTTATACTATACTTAATGCTATTGTTAAGTGTTTTGTCCATAGAGAACCAACCTTTGAAGCTCAGAGAGAAAAAAAAAATGTCCTAGAGGGAAACCGAAATGAAGATGTAATGATAGGCTCCATATTGAGATGCTTTTATTAATTAAGGAATGGTATCTCATATCATTCGATGAACTCACAAGCAGACAAAAAAATTTCCAGAGTTATATGAAAAATCTATATCTGTTTTCATGTTGAATGATGATACAATTTTGTCTTATTTCTATCCCTTTTGTGCTGTCACTGGATTCCTTGTACAAAAGTCACCTCTTGGGTCCTTCAAGTCGATTTGGCTCAATTATCTTTCAGAGCTGCTCTGACCTACCTATTTATGGGAAGTGGCAGTAACTTCTTACTTTCTCCAGGGATTTTCCTCCTGTTACCACAGAGGAGGTTTGACAGAGAGTAGTTCTTATTTCCTTTAAGCACTAAGATCTCTCATCTGCTCTGGAATTTGTGGCTGACATCATCTTTCTGGTCAAGGGACAATGTTTTCTATCAAGGAGGCTTGAGATGGAACAAAGACCAATGATTTGTGGAGCCAGGAAGCATCCAGAGTCTGCAAGCAGCTTGAGAGGGAACCCTGGACTCCAGATGCAGCTAGCTGACTCACCCAAGCCTGCTTTTACACATCTTTGCTCTGTCCACTGCTTCATTCACTCCAACTTCTGCACCTGCTGCTTCTCCGGCTGCTTAGCTGGTGTCCCTTTCCTTATCTTCCTTCAATGATAAAAATCCTCAGAGCTCTGCTTAAGGGCTTAGACTTAAACTTTTCATTTTTTCTTGAATGACTGGGACTATTCTAGGACCACAGAAACTAGACCTGCCTCTCCGGGTTCAGACAACTCCATCTAACTACCTTCTGGATTGCTCCTTTGAGTATGTCACACAGGTTACTGAAATTCATTATGACTATAAATCACATCTGTAATCTTTCCTCCTTCTTCCAACTTGCCTCTCCCCCCAGTGTTTCCTGTCTTAGAAAATGACACCAGTATCCAAGAGAAACATGAAAATTAACTTTGACTTTCCACCTCTCCTCTCCCTACCTCACTAATTCCTGTCTGTGCCAACCCCAGCTATGAGGTATCGCTCCACTCCTCATGGGTGTGCTATCTGAGAAATGTCAATGAGTACTCAAGACCTTCCTCATCCCCACTAGTAATGGAGTCAGTTTTAATTTGATGTCAGTGTGTATAAGGACTGAGACGTGACCAGATAACTCAGAATTACCTTCTCAGGATCCTTAACGACACTTCCAAATCCTTTTTTCCCAGAGAAACATTCATCAGTTCTAGAGATTGGGATTTGAACAAAATTGTGTGTGATGGGGTGATGTCATCACTAAACCTATATACATGCCAAGACTGAGGTAACCAAGGAATTAGAATTATCAGACAAGCTTAAAGTAGCCATCACAAAATTCTTCAATGAATAAATATGAACATTCTTGAAATAAATGAAGCAGCAAACTCATTAATAAAGAATGAGAAAGCATCACCAAAGAATTAGAAGATATTCAAAATCAAGTGGAAAATTTAGAATTTATAGTATAGAAACTAAGAGGTCAGTAATGGTCTCAGGAGCAAAATGAGGGGTATAGAGGAAAGAATCTGTGAACCAGAAAACAGAAATAGACATAATCCAATCTGAGCAGCAAGGAAAAAATGATTAAAAAATAATGAAAATCAAAATAGAGTCTCAGGTCCTGTGGGGCTATTACAAAAGATCTAACATCTGTGTCAACACAGTCCAATAAGATGAGGAGAAAGAGGATGAGGCTAAAAGGTACAGAAGAAATTATGACCAATACTTGTCAAATTTGACACGAGAATAAAATAAACTTACAGATCCAAGAAGCTGAGAGAATCCCAAACAAGGCAGCAAGAAAATTCATGCTGATACATAATGTCTGAAAAATAAAGAAAAGAAAAAAGGTGAAACCAACTGAACAATATTCAGTCTGTAGGGGAAAGTGACTCCAGTGACACTACATTCCTCATCGTAAATCACTCAGAATTGGCACAATAATTTTAAGTGTTAAAAGAAAACTACAAATTCAGATTTCTGTATTCTGTGAAAAAAATCCTCAGGAATGAAGGTGAGCTCAAGGCATTCCCAGATGAAGGAAGACTAAGAGAATTTGTCTTCAACAGACACGTGTTAAAGAATGGCTAAGGAAATCTCTGAGCAGGAATGGAATAACGTAGGATGGAAGCTTTGCATGTCGGGGAAAAACCCAGTGAGCACAGACATGAGCCAACCCAATGGTCTTTCTTTGTTTTCTTGACTTTCCTAAATAAGCTTTGACAGTTGGTGCAAAAATGTGTTCTATGATGTCATGCAAACAGATGATAATACCATGACATAATTAGAAGATTTCCATATTCACAAATATTGGTGTAATTGTGACACTGATAGACTGTGATATTTTATTTATTTAATGCAATCTGTAGAACAGTCATAGGAAAAGGTACAGAACCAGATACTTAGATACTCAGCAACACTCTAGAGAAATCAAAATGAAATTCTAAAAACAAGTTCAAGGAAACCAAGAAAGTAGGAAAAATGAATCCAAGAAACCAACAAAAACTGTGATATTAAAGATGGGGAAAAACAGAGATACTAAAGAGGAAAAGAAAGGTTGACATAAATCTTTACATCAACAATTGTATTAAGTGTAAATCATCTAAATCAATAGAGCTGGAGACATGGCTCAATGGGTATGAGCGCACTTCCCACACAAGCAGGAGGGCCTAGAGGGATCCTGAGACCACTGGAGTTCAGTTCCCCAGCACCTACATAACACCTGAGTGTGGCCACACATGTGTGTAATCCCAGTCCTGTGGGGAGCAGAGATGGAAGAATAGCTGGGGCTTGCAAAAACAGCAAGCTCTGGAGTCAGCGAGAGGCTCCATTTCAAGGAAATGTGGATGAGTGATGGAGGGAGGACACATGTTCTCCTCTGGCCTCCACCAGCACCCACGGGGCATGCACATCTGAGCCCATGGGGCATGCATATATAAGCCCATGAGGCATGCACATCTGAGCCCACGGGGCATGCACATCTGAGCCCATGAGGCATGCACATCTGCACCCATGGGGCATGCACATCTGCACCCATGAGGCATGCACATCTGCTCCCATGGGACATACACATCTATACTCATGGGGCATGCACATCTGCACCCATGGGGCATGCACATCTGCATCCATAGGGCATGCACATCTGAGCCCATGGGGCATGCACATCTGTACCCACAAACCACACACTACTTCACACATACTACAAGAAAAGAAAGACTGACCATAGATTTAAAAAGCATGATCTAGCTATGTGCTGTCCACGGGAAATGCTTCCAAATATGATTAAGGTTGCTTGAAAGTAAAAGAAAGGAGAACATGTATCATGTGAACACTTATCCAAGAAAATTAGGAGTATCTATATTAACAGATAGACTTTAGAATAAAAAATATTCCCAGAGGCTGAGAGGGACATTCCATGATGAAAGACGACTCTTTTAGCAAGATTATACAGTAATCATATTTGTTCCAAACAACAAAACTACAGAATGCGTGAAGCAAAAACTGGCAAGATGAGATAGTGAAACAGAAAACTCCACACATATAATTAGAAAAAGTTGATGCTCCACTCACATAAAATCTGAAAGCACACAGAAAAACTGAATAGCACCATCATCCAAGAGGACCTAACCCACATTTGTAGATTGTCCTACCCAATGATATAGAATATTCTTTTCAGGTATCCTCAGATTACACACCAAGATAGAACATACCTATGTCTATTTGAAAAAAATTCAAATTTGAAGAAAGGAAAACCACTTAGAGTACCTTCTTTGACTATAATGCAGTAAAACTACAAGCAGAAATGGGTAAAAGTTAATTAACTACAATAGAAAAATTAAATCCAAAGAGCTGGCTCTTTGAAACAATCTATTGAAAATCCTTTAACAAGACTGACACTTACCAAAGAGCAAAGGTGCAAATCAGTCACCAACATCAGGAATGAAGGAAGTTCACCTATCCTGCAGACTTCAAATGATCGTTAGGCAGTATGTGAACGCACATCTAATGGACAATGTAGATGACAGGGATTACTTCCCGGAAGAACTCCAAATTCTATAACTCATTAAACATGAAATAAATAGTTCAAATATCCCTCCAACTAAACTTTGAATTTATTCTCTTCAAAGCCATAAGCATTTTGCCTAATTTTTCTATCTTTTTTCTTTATTATCCATAATTAGATACACTTAATGAGTGAATAATGTGTTGATGTCCCCAGATCCCCAATTTCCCTCTTCCCTGTCCCCAATCAGCTGGGTATCCTCCTCTGTGGGAAAACTGGATCAGCCCATAGGGTAGGGGGTTATGGATAGCCTAGGAGTCAACCTGGTTCCACCCCCTTTGTACATTGTTACTGAGGAAGGCAATGTCCCTGAAAATTCTCCTCCACCATGGCTCTTACAATCTTTCCACCCCCTCTTTTGCTCAGTTCCGTGAGTCATGGTGGGTGAGTGTTAAGGCTGCTTTATTGTTGAGGTCTTAAGGGGTCTCTGTATTTCTGCTTTAGGTTGTGTTGAAGATTGTAGGTGTCTATCTCGCTGGTTTATCCTGGGTTGACTGATTGACTGTGCTTGTGGGTCTCTTGCTTATCCCACCACTCTCTGCGGGGTTCTATATGGATCCTTCATGGTAGGTCTGGTGTGGCTCATCTCTTGCCAGGATGTCAGCTATCAGCCTGCAGTTTGTTGGTGGGGTTGGAAGAGCCACAGCTCTTTTGCTGCCTTCTGAAAAAATACAGAGTCTCCATTGGAGAGTGAGATCAGTATAGGTTAACTGAGATACACATTTCTGAATTGGCTAGATTCTATTGTCAGTAGACTCTTTGTAAATCACTTGTGAAGTGCATTTCTCTTTGGGGTCCCAAGATTTTGGTTCCCAATGCATTTCACCCTGAGTCCCCAGTTCCAGTTAAGAGCTCCCCATCACTGAGTGGATTACTTGACCAAATTAAAAGCTGTTGATTGACTCCCCCAGGCTTTGTCACCTCCATTGCATAAGTCTTTTAGCAAGATTATACAGTAATCATATTTGTTCCAAACAACAAAACTACAGAATGCATGAAGGAGGAGAATATCCAGAGACATCGTCCCCTTCAGCAACAATACACAAGGGGGAAGGAAAAAAAAGAGAAAGAAAAACTGGCTACCTCTGGTTCAGTTCATACCCCCTACCCTATGGACAGATCCAGTATGCATACCGAGGAAGGACCCCAGTGGGTAGGGGACAGAGAGGAGGGAAACGGGGACACATTCACAAGATTCACTCACACAGTGTATAAACTTATTCATAATAAAGATATTAAAATTTTTATTTGGACTGTGTTAATATTGACAGAGCTAAAACAATTTAAGTTATTATGGTAAAAGATTCCTGTGATACATTTTACTTATTATTTTTATGAAGTAAATTTCTGGGTTATGTTGGGTATTTTTTGTTTGTACTTTTGATTTTGCCTATTTGTTTCATTTGTCTAGTCTTTAAAAATCCAGACTAAAATTTTTTAGGTATTGTATAAAACTTGAAGAATTATGCTTATGTAATAATTTGTATTGTAATTGGCCTCTATCTGCCCTGAATTCTACCTACTTTAAGGAATGAGGAACAAACATGCACAGAAGTATATTTGGCGGTAGCAAGTACCTGCCAAACATGTGGGGCCCTCGGTTCAAATCTCAGCAATGAAAATAATGCTCACAACTTGGAAAAGAACAAGTGTGGGTAATTGTACTCTTGGTCACAATGACCCTTAGTGACTTTTTGCAAAATCCTTTGTTTTTGAATGCGAAAGAAAGGCTCGCTCTGACAGCCTTGCTCTGTAATTAATGGGTTACCCTATGAGTAAACCGCATCCCCTGTGTGCATCTCAGTGCAGAAGATGCTTCAGTCATTGGCTCCATAGCACAGTGACAAAAATATGTCCATTCAACCAAAATAAACCTAAATAAGAACTCTGCTGCCCACCAGCCAGCACCAGCAAGACCAGCATGGTGAGCTGGGAGAGCAGGTGCCTGGGACCCCAGGGGCTGAGCTCTCCTCCTCTCTCATTCACAAGGCACATGGCACTGGGACAGTCATCGAAGCTCAAGCCAGCTCTGAATCTTTTACTTGTAACAAACATGATACTTTCTGTGCAGGATTATAGGAATGGAGGTAACATGTAAGACATAAACAAAACTGCAATAATATAGCCCGGAATGACTTCTCTTATGGTAGTTATTTGGGCTTGGTCCATGCTATGCTGTGTTTCTACATGTCCTTGGTTTATTCCTTCAACTGAACTGTGAGCTCCTGGCAGGTACACACACCTCCACCTTTGTCATTCCTGCAGCCCTGGCTCTTGATGGGGCTAACTGAAAACACTGTTGCCAACGAAGAGTCTGCAAGTGGAATGGATGAGAAATAGCATTAGTGCAAGGATGACCTAAGGGAGGTTGGTAAAACACAAATCCACAGCCCGCAGCTGCCACCCAAGAGATTCTGATTCAGTTGGCTGAGGGATTTTAACAGCCTCTCTGGACACTTCTAACAATGCAGGTGGTCCATGTCCTGGTCACATGTAGAGAAACCTATGTCATGCCCAGTGTCCCATTGTAAAGAGATAACCATGTAGTACATCAAGTAGAAACTGATCATCATTTAAGGGACAATTTGATCTACAGGGTCATTCGAAATCTACTTTATCACTGAGGTGCCAGGCAGTTATTATAAATCTAATCAAAACTTACTCTTCAGAAGTTAATTAACACATTTTATATCCTAGTGATCGTAGCCAAAACTATATATGTACATGCTGTCTTTTTGGCTGACTTGCCTTAGGAAGAGCAAAATGAAATGGAATGAAATGCCCCGTGGGCATTAGGCTGCAAGTACATTTTCTTGCAGCAAGGCATTGATGGAGAAACTCACCGCACTGCATTATGCACAGAGTCCATTCTCATTTGGTCCCTAAACTAGTTTCTTAGTGAACCATTTCCTTTCTTTGTTGCTCTTTAGGAAAAAGGCATGGAACCAATACCAAAATAACTGTAGTTTCTCAGAGTGTTACCCTAAAGTACATTTGGTTGTTGTTTTGTTGAAACATAGTCTTACTCTAGACCAGGCTGACCTGGAATGTACTTCACAGATAAGACTGGCCTGGAACTCATGGAAATCCTTCTACCCCAACCTCCTGAGTACTGGTATTAAAAGCGTTTATCACTATGCTTGGATCTAAAATAATATTAGGAAGAAATAATCCAAATTTAAGAAAATTGGAATTAGCATGAAACTTATAATGTACTTCCAAAACACAGAGACAATTTGGAGGTAGTAAAATAATATTTTTTTAATTTATGAGAATAAATAACATACAGAATTGCTATTTACTTTTTATTTCCAACCAGACTTCAAAATAGTAATAAAAAAGGATGTCTATTTCAGTTGAAAATATTTTCAAAAGATGAATATGTTTTTAGTGTGGCTGTAAACCTAAAACTAATCATTTTGATATCTTCCCCCTTTCTTATAATATTGATAAAACTACATCTTATTAATATATAAATTATCAAAAAAAATATGAAATCCATTCACCAAGAAACCATATTCTATTAAAGATGTTAGTGCATCATAGATATACTCTGGAAATTCATTGAAATCCAAATGCCTGAGTCTGTTATAGGACCTACAGGGGATTAAACCTAGCTACCCACTCATTGCTCTACCTGCTGAAGGCCTTCTCAAACACTGTCCATCCGAGACTATGAAAAAGAAACGGACTTTGTGGGGGTGGGGAACCTGTATTCTTAGATCTTGATTTGCTTCCAACTCTGCAATAATTACAGTAATTACAAAGATAAAGGGTAAAAGTCACCAAGTGCCGGCTGGGACATTCCAGAGCAGGAGAAAGCTTGGCGCCATTTTTATAGTTATGCCTGTTAAGATTTAATAGATGGAAAGTTTCATTAGTGAGCTGTGCTGCAATTAACTTCAAGGAGGTTCCAGACTACTGTATGTTGCTGTTACTGACAGAAAACTGTGTGGATTTCCCTTCTGAGGGCATTTATTTCAACATTTCAATTAAAAAAAGGTAGGAAGATTTTTTTTATAATTTAAAAAAAGTAAAGTAACTAGATTTTTCTTTGCCCATACCACATAATAAGCATAAGATTTTATTCTTCAATGGGCATGCCAATTGTTGACTGTCTGGGAGTGAGCTGTTTTCATGTATATTATTATTATTATTATTATTATTATTATTATTATTATTATTATAGAACATTTAGATAGCATTCCCTATTTCTCCTGTTAGCTCATAAAAACATATCATAATGGAATTGTAGCAATGTTAGAAGTGGTTTCTCCAAATCAAGGATTTTTTACTGAACTACACACTTGAGTCTAGAATATTTGCTATGAACTCCACCAAGTTGGCAAATATGGAGAATAAAAGACATGGACTCCAAAGGCTTGCTTTGCTCCTGTGGCTGGCAGCTTCCAGTCTGCTTTCAGAGACTTGTGAGCAGACTGCAGAGAGAAGAGTAGCAATTGCAGACTCCACCTTAGTGGGAGATAAGCTGGAGTTCCTCTTTATCTGTGCCAACCATTGACTGTCATCTGAGGAAACTGTCCCTGCCACACTTGGTGTCCTTGGTAGGCTTTCTCTACCAAGTATGTCACTTAATTTCTGTATCCTGTTTTGATGTAGCTAAACTGTTCTGGTCCTCATTGCTACCTTTTATTGTATTGAACAGTAGACTCATATGGTTTCTTTAATGACTTGAAGAACAAAACCTGCATTTTATGACTTTTAAAATCTGTCTTGATACTCTTTCTTCCAGCTACAACCAACCCAACCCCCTTCATTCTGCACATGTTTTCATTAATAAACTGCAGACTTTCTAAGTGCCCAAGTGTGTAGCCATGATAAGCGCTCTCAGAGACCTGCTACCTTCTTCAGATGGGAGGATGCCCGTGGTGTCTGAAAGCAGTGATTTAGTTTGACAAGCAGTTATAATGGCGTGCCTACAAGATTGGATCAGTGCGTGTGCTCCTGTCTGAGCAGCGCAGAGGAATCCGGTTTTCTCTAGTTGCGTGTGAAATCTGGAAGTGGGGACCTTTGGTTTCATTCTGTGTCATGTGGGAACACTCTTATCAAATTGTGGGGCTGACTGGGGTCTGTCTATTGGCTCTCATGAGTTCCTGGCTTTGATTCGCCCCCAAAGCACTTTCTTCTCTAGAGACACTGTTATTCTTGGCAAAGTCCTAAGCATCCTTATTTTCTGTGTCTTTTAAAATTCATTAGAACTGGCCACACTATGTCCCCAGTTGTGACAGATGTGTGAAGAATGAGCAGAGTGTCATGGTAGGATGACATGTTTAGGGTCCTGCCAACAGCAAAGCCTGGACTGGATCATGGAGGAGGGTCCTCATCAAGACTGCGCTCCAGTACCTCTTGGACTGTAGTGTTGTACTCTGCTGCACTTAGTTCTAGAAAACCACCAATACTTGGGTGAGAGTCTTGAAGGTTTGGATGCATATTTGGGTCTTATGTGTTTGTCTTTGGTGTAAGTTTGTACTCCATCACCAGCAGCACATCCCAGGGATTGTGAAGTATTACATTGCATTTCCTTACATCTCCTTGCAACAGGGTGCTTGGAACAGGGAGCCCAAAATCATACTTGAGAATTTTGGTATTTCTACCACAAATGAAGTGAATGCTGGTCTAGGTTCAGTCACTTTTGCATGGCATTATGTATTTTTAAACTCTGTTGGTCAGCATACTTGTTATCCGCTTTCTCATAGGGGAATAGTTAGAATATTTACTCTTTAGAATGAATATGGGCAGGGTAACAGGCTGTGTCAAACGGATTGCTACATTCTGCATCTTCAGCTCTCCTTAGTGGTCTACATTCTCGTTTGAAGAAACATTGAACTTTTTATAGGCAAGGACAGTATAATATACAATACTACTAAGCCCAATATTCAAGAATGTTTTTATATATGCCTTAGTATTAATTAGGGAACAGTTCTTGTTTGACATGTTTACTTTTAATTCTTAATAGGTTTCCAAGTGGGGCAATGCAGTAAGTACCAGAAAAACTAACAATTATCTAGTCTAAAGAGCTTTGTATTTCACTGTAAAATTAAAATTATGGGAAAATTGTGTTTTCATTCTACTCATATTAACCTTTTCTTATCCATATTAGCTAAAGGTTAACTTGTTCTTGCCATTTTTATGAAGTGAGAAGCAGGAACTTTGTCTTTTTATGAAAGGAAGCCCGGGAGTGCCAAACATTCATTAGAGATTGAAGTTAGAAGTGACTATGATATTAAATTAGAATGTAGTTCACTGTACAAGCCCAATTTGGATTTTTGTAGGTGCTGATATTAGGAAGAGTGAACATAATTGCACGTATGAACATTACCTACATTTTATTCTAAGTGATGCTGGTGCATATTGGGTAAGTTTCTGTGACTTTCTGGGAGGTAAATGCTTCTCCACAGGTGGGTGTCACTTCCCCAGGCACTGAAGGTGGGGGAGAGGAGAAATCTGTTTCAAGTGTGGTCCAATACCAAGTAAGAGAATTCCAGCTTCTCTTCTTTTCGCTGGTTTCACCAGGTATCTGACTCACCTTCTTTCTCTGTGTCACACTGCGCAGTTCAATCAAGGAACTATGTATGTAATCTTTGCAACATGACAGAATGGTACAGGATTGCTGAATTTTCATATCTCATTTCCTACATATTTGGGGAGAAGAAACCCTAAGGGCGAGGGAAAGGCCTGTGATCGCTTTTCTGACATTTGAAGGGCAAGAATTTCTGCAGTGGTTGACCACTTCCCAGGTTTTTCAGGAAGGAAACATGGGAAATAATTTTTGTTTATGTGGTTTGTAAAAAGTTGATTGAAAATATTTTTAATCTACAGTAAAAGAAAAGAAGAAGCAGGAGGAAGAAGAAGAGGAAGAGAAGGAGGAGGAGGTTTTCCACACAAGCCTCCAGCCTGTGAGGTAGAGCTCTTGCTAGAATTAATCCCATAATTTCTAAATGAATGAACAGAAATAAGAAAGGTATTATACTATTTTATGCTGAATTAACCTCATTTTATATACTGCTAAAGATCTATCTCTGGAGACATGTCATAAAACCTAAACACTTTTACCACTGTGGCAGTATTAAGAAGTATTTCATATTTTACTATTTGGGTGTAAAATTACTAATCAAGAGTGGGAAATGACCAGAAGAAACAAGAAAAAAAAAGAAACATTGAAACACACAAAATATTACCCAGTTTTAACTGAATGCTCACCCTTGTGTTGCCAACTCCACCTCTGAGGGCAACGCCTGTCAAATAAAAGACAATCTGTTTTAAATACTGGAAGAATCAAAGGAAGGAGTGGCGGCAAATAGGCAGAAGTGTGCTCACATTATTATTTGTTTACTTTTTCTTGAGGTGCTGAGGATTGAACCCAGGGTCTTGTGCATGACAGACAAGCAAGCATTCTACCACAAAACGACTCCCCCAGCCCTGAGCTTCTTCAGCTATATCATTTATTTCAATGGAGACCAAGCTTTTTTTTTCAATTTGTAAATTGTTTATGTATAGAAAATTGCTTCCGTGTCATGTAATATAAAATTAATCTCCTCAGACATTAAGAGATATGGGTACCTTGGTGCCTTAGTTTTAATCAGTAAAAAAGTATTTGTAAGAAATAATCTTTCAGTGGACCTTCCACGGGTTCCAGTGACCTTCCAGTGTTTCCCCCTGAAAGGTGCGTTGAGACCCACTCCCCAGGGAGAGAAGTGAAAGCCAGCGCTCTTGCACTGCATGTTAAATTCCTTATGGCTGTGCCTGGCAGGCTTCTGAGACCCTCTGACCTCTCTCTTTTTTTAACATTTTTATTGGCTTAAAATTATATATATTAAACCAACAATATGCTCAGTATCATGTTATTAGAGAAAACCATTGAAACCAGGATGACCTTCCCTTTTATGCATTAGTTATTCTCCCCCCCCCCGCCAAGACTCTTACATTCTTTCCGCCCCTCTTTTGCAAATTTCCCTGAGTCATAGTGGGTGAGTTTAAATTTTGCATAGTTATCAGGTTTTTAAGAGTCTCTAAATTTGTGTTTTGGACAATTTTGGCCACCGTTGGTGCCTCTCTCCATTATCCTTCCCTAGGATCTCTGCCTTGCTGTGGGAATAGCTCTTTGGCTTGTCATCCCACTTCCTTAGAGGTTGTGTTAGGGCTCTAAATGGTGAGTTTGAGGTGGATTGTCTCCTACTTGGGTGCCCCATCAACTCAGGTCCATTTGGTGGAGTTTGGTTGTCCACAGTTCTTGATGATTTTTGAAAAATTCAAACAGAGTCTCCAGGGGAGAGTGAGATTATTATTGGTCAATTGAGACAAATATTGCTAGGTTGGTGAGCATTTGGAGGGTGTAGCCTTTCTGAAGACCTATGGTTAGTGAGGACTTCCCCTTGGAGATGGGGTTCCTTTGTCGTTGTTTTTATGTTTCCATGAGACAAGTCATTATACATACTTGGTTAGTGTTACTCCAAGTGTTACTCCAAGGTATTTGATTTGTTTTTTGAGGCTACTGAAAATGAGACTGTTTCACTGATTGATTTCGCTGTGTGAACATCATTTGCATATAGGAAGGCTACTGATTTTTGTGTGTTAATTTTGTATCCTGCCACTTTGGTAAAGGAGTTAATAACCTTCAGTAGTTTAGTGATACTGACCTTCAGGTCTGTTATATATAAGATCATGTCATCTGCAAAAAGGGATAGTTTCAATTCTTCCTTTCCAATTTGTATCCCTTTTATGTCTTTCCCCTGCCTTATTGCTTGGGCTGGGATTTCAAGTACTATGTTGAAGAGCAGTGGTGAAAGTGGACAACCTTGTCTTATTCCCAAATTTAGTGGGAACTCCTTGAGTCTTTCCCCATTGAGTATGATTTGGGCTTTAGGGGATTTGTATATGGCCTTTATTATGTTTAGGTATAAGTCCTCTATTCCAAGTATCTCAAGTGGTTTGATCATGAAGTGGTGTTGAATTTTGTCAAAGGCTTTCTCTGCATCTATTGAAATAACCATGTGGTTTTTGTGACTGAATTTATTAATGTGGTGGATTATGTTGATTGACTTCCGCATGTTGAACCAACCCTGCATTCCTAGGATGAAGCCTACCTGATTGATGTGGATAATACTGTTGATGTGTTGTTGGATTCAGATTTCAAGGATTTTATTTAGAATTTTTGCATCTAATTTCATCAGGGATATAGGTCTATAGTTTTCTTTTTTGGATTTATCTTTATCCAGTTTTGGTAATTATAGTGATGCAAGCTTCATAGAAGGAATTTGGAAGAATTCCATGTTCACCAATTTCATTAAAAAGCTTCAGAAGAAGTGGTCTTAGTTCTGTGATGAACTTTTGGTAGAATTCAACTGAGAATCTGTCAGGACCTGGACTTTTCCTTCTGGAAAAGGTTTTTAATTACATTTTCAATTTCGGTGGATGTGATAGGTTTATTTAGGAAATTTATCTGCTCCTGATTTAGCTTTGGTAGATTGTAGGTATCCAGGAATTCATCCATTTCTTCCAGGTTCTCCAGCTTTGTGGAGTAGAGGTTTTGGAAGTATGACCTGATGATTCTTGCAATTTCATTGGTGTCTGTTGTGATCTCTCCTTTTCATTTCTGATTTTGTTGATTAGGGCCCTCTCTTTTTTCCATTTGGTCAGGTTGGCTAAGGGCTTGTCAATCTTGTTTATTTTTTCAAAGGACCATCTCTCTGTTTCATCAAATTTTTAAATTGTTTTCTTAGTTTCTATTTCATTGGTCTTTGCCCTGATCTTCCTAGGGTTGGATTGTTCCAATTTTTCCAATGTCTCTCTGTCTTTGTTATATAGGCATTCAGTGCTATGAATTTTCCCTTTAGGACAGCCTTCATTGTGTCCCATAGGTTTTGGCATGTTGTATTTTCATTATCATTTATCTTGAGAAAAATTTTAATTTCTGTTTAAATTTCTTGAACTACCAATTCATTGTTTAATAGCACATTGTTCAGTCTCCAATAGTTGGTGCATTTTCTGTTTTTTATCCCACTGTTTATTTCCAGCTTCAGTGCATTGTGGTCTGATATGATGCAGGGTGCTATATCAATTGTCTTGAATTTATTTAGACATGATTTGTGTCCTAATATGTAGTCTATTATGGAGAAAGTTCCTTGAGCTGCTGAGAAGAATTTATATTCTGTAGAGTTTGGATGGAAAGTTCTGTATATGTCTATTAGGTCTAGTTGGTCTATGGTCTTGTTAAGTTCTTTTATTTCCATATTGATCTTCTGTCTGGTTGATCTGTCTATAGTTGATAGTGATGTATTAAAGTCTTCAACTATGATGTAATTGGAGTTTATTTTAGATTGTTTTCCATTAATTTTTGCTTTATGAAATGTGGTGCACCTGTATTTGGTGCATACATGTTTATGATAGTGATATCTTCTTGTTGTATCGTTCCCTTGAGTAAGCAGTGGTCTTCCTTGTCCTTTTAAATTAATTTTAGTTTAATGTCTCTTTTGTCAGATATTAGTGTAGCACCTCTGGCTTGTTTTTATATATATATATATATCCATTTGCTTGGAATATAATTTTCCATCCTTTCATTCTGAGGAGGTGTTTGTCTTTAGAGGTGAGGTGAGTTGTTGGAGGGAACAAATAGAAGGGTCCAGTTTTCTGATCCATCCTGCTAGCCTGTGTCTTTCTATGGGAGAGTTGAGACCGTTAATATTCAAAGTTATAACTGTGAGGCGTGACTCAATCCCTGCCATGGTGAAGGGTTTATAAGATTTGGTGCCTCATCTGTTATTTTTGTCTCCTCTAGACTTGATTATTGTGCCAACCTCTAGCGGGCTCTTGGGATTGGTTGCTTGGCTCTTCTGTGCGGAATATTTCATGAAGAATTCTCTGTAGGTTTGGTTTTGTGTCCATATAATTGTAGAGTTAAATTTTATCGTGGAATATTTTCCTTCCTCCTTCCATTATTAGGGAAACTTTCGCAGGGTACATTAGTTTGCATTGAAACCATAGTGATTGAGGCTTTGAATCACTCCATTCAAACCCCTTCTTACCTTCATGGTTTCCATGGAAAAATCTGATGTGACTCTGATGGGTTTGCCTTTATATGTGATTTGTTGTTTTGCCCTCGCTGCTTTGAGAATCCTCTCTTTGCTTTCAAGGTTAAGGGTTTTTACTATGATGTGTCTTGAGGAAGTTCTACTTTGGTCCAATCTGTTTGGTATTCTTTGTGCTTCCTGTATCTGAGTCTCTTTTGCTAAAGTGGGAAAGTTTTCTTCAATAGTTTTGTTGAATATGTTCTCTATGCCTTTGGTCTGAATTTCTTCCCCCTCTGGTATCCCCATGATCCAGAGATTTGGTATCTTAAGGGTATCCCAAAGATCTCTCATACTTTGATCAACATGCTTTTTTAAACTTATTCAAGTTTTTGATTTCTCTATCATTCTCTTCTGTTTCATCTTCCACCTCTGAGGTTCTGTCTTCCCAATTATTGACTCTAGTGGTGAGGTAAAAACCTCTACAGAGGTTTTTATTACTTCCATTTGGTTTTTGTTTTCTGATACAGCTTTTTGAATTGTCTCTATCTCTGTGTTGAATTGTGTTTTCATTTCAAAGTTTGACTTAATGCTTCCTGATACTCATTCTTGTATTTGCTTATGTGTTCGTTTAGTTTTGTTAGCTGATTCTTAAGATATTTTGTTTGCTGGTTTGCCTTTAGTTTAGTCACTGATCTACCTAAGTCCATCTGTTTCTCCTCAACTGTATTAAGCCTGGTGGCAAAACTTGTGAGCTAGTTCTGTACCTTTTCTAGGTGATTTTCAATATTTGCTTCTATTTCCATCTTTAATCTTTTCATTGACTCCATGCCAGTGTTATCTGGGCTTAGTGTCATCTCATCCTGGGCTTGCATCTGCACTCTCTCTTTCATAGTTTCATTGCTGGCTTCACAAGTGGGGCTTGACGGGTTTGGTGTGTGGCACTGAGCTGGTATGTTCTTCTTATATTGTGATCTGCCCATTTTGGATTCACTTAGAGGAGTTGGGGGATTTTCTTGTGTTGAGTTCTCTTCAGTGGTATGGGCGGGGTGTGTTCTGAATTTCATGGACAAGTTTAGGCACTCTCTTGGTTTATCTGGAACTGTGTGTGCCCTCAAATCCTTGGCTGGGCTGGCGAGTGTGCTGGGATATTTTTAAATGATATTTTTAAATTAGCTAACAAAGAAGCAGGTTTCTATATGGCTTATTCATAAATCTTTGGTTTTGGTTAATCCATTCCCCCCCCCCTCGGCCCCTCTGGGTTTAGCATTTAAGAGTCTTTCCTGTAAAAGCATCTCACCTCTTTTCAGCAAAATAACCTTCCTCCCACACCCAGGGTCCAATTGGCTAGTGCCATGCTTGTCCTGGACAGCAGTGCCAACAGAGGTGGGGAGCTGCACCTTTTGATCTCCCCTTTCATGTTAACCAACTCTTTGTGACCTTCCTAGAAAGAACTACCAAAATGAGAGGGGTTCAGGCCCCACATGCAGATTTTCAGCTAACCCATCATCTGTTATTAACAAAACTTTGCCAAAAGATTTACCAAGATGCTGTTCCAGAGATTTTCATTATGAAGGAAAATCATTGTGAGGCTAATTAAAAGAGGTAGTAAGAACTCATTGTCACAACTAGGAATCGTGTTTAAAAAGTGAGCTGAAAATTTTAATTATCTAAAAAACAGGAGTTCCTTTTATTTCTAGCATGCAAATGGAAAACTGTAGGAACACTACAGAAAATGTGTATTATTCATAAGAAGTATTATTATTTATATTTCAGCATTTTACCATGTGGCTCCAAACATAAAATATGTATGTGGCATATTTTTTTTCTTTTTTAAAATGAAGATTTGGCTTTTAAAAAATGTCTTTATTAGACAGAGAGAGAGAGAGAGAGAAAGAAAGAATGGGTATGCCAGAGCCTTTTACCACTGCAAACAAACTCCAGATACATGTGCCACTTTGTGGGGCATTGAATAGGGCTGGCAGGCTTTGCAAACAAGTGCCCTTAATTGCTGAGCCATCTTCTCAACTCTCTGGTATATTCTTGCTGTTTACATAACTATGCCCACAGAATGAGAATTCAGAGCAATTTGTCTCACCCTCTTCTGCATCTGACTCCTCGCCAGGTCCACATATGTTCTGCTTATCTTTAGTGCTGCATTAGTACACACTACTCAACCTCCTCAGGCCTCGTTTTCATGACAGTACATGGGACACAGTAACTGCATATGGGATTGAACCAATTAGGTGGTATAATAGACACAAAGAGGTTTACATGTCATTTGCAAGCTGGAAGACCTCAATGTGCATATTGCTACTTTGTTATTATTACTAATAGAGAACCAACCTGTGCTGTAGCTGCTGGGTTTGAGGAAGCTTTAGAAATGGTCACATAATTTTATTGAGTTATGTAACATCTCTGTTTGGGACAAACAGGATCTGAAGTAAGGTTGCCACTTGACAGATGGAATGTGGGTTCTCTAGTGAATGAGGATGTATCTGTGGGCTTGTGCTTCTGACTGTTTGTAACTGATGAGCTATTATGCTGGAATCGTGATTGTGGAAGAGAATACTTCCAAATGGTCTTAAAGGAATGTCATGTAACATTTATTAGAGTCATTTCAACAGGGACACCTCCCACTCACTTTGATTTCGTGACATTACTTCTGGTTAAAAGCCCTAGGTAAGGCCACACACAGTGGCTGGTGATTTGGATAATTAGAAGGAACGGCAGAGGCCTGTCTCTTTACAAGGAAGTTAGCAGTGACATGTAATTAAAGCAAGCCAAGGGGGACGCTGGGCAGCTCTAAGGATCACAGCAGATTGGGTCAAGTCAGACAACATTTATACAATTCCTTTTCTTCACACAGAATTTCTGCTTCTCTATTTAATAAGTCATTCCAGAGAGAACTATGTTAATTTGCACGAGCAGAATAAGAACAACTTAACTCCATCATTACTTTTCTTGTCATTTGCTGGGCTACACAGCTGCTGATCCGGTGAGGCATCTGAAAATGACATTGCATGTATGTATTGGTGTGTGGGTTTCTGCTCTCACATTTATTGTTGATTATGATCTGACTGTGATGGGGCAGGGGGAGGCAGGGAATTGTTATGAAGTCAGTTTCAAACAAAGAAATGAAAGCTAAGCTCAGAGAAGGCATTATCAGTGTATTTATGGTAGAGGACAGATTAAAACTCAAGCCACATGAATTTGCTTCAGCGCATGAAAATGTCTTAAACGTGAAAGTGCATTATTGCTCTCCAAGCTTTCTCTTCCTGAGACTGCAGTGGTCATGGTCAACCTGGAGAACTAGCCGAAGGCTTCAGACCTTGCCTAGAGATAAATGGACTCATGTACACCCACACATGTAGAACTGTATTTGCCTTCAGGCCACTTCCCAGACCTGTGTTGGTAGAACAAGGTGTGTGGCAAGATACCAGCCTGAGCTTGGCACCAGTGAGGTGGGAGCACTTGGCACTCACGCTCCCAGAGAAAAATCAACAGAAGCCATGGTACCATTAACATTTACTTAGCACTTATTCAGCCCCCAACTTTATGCTGTGTGCATCCTGTGGATTCAAACACTGTACCAACCTCTGAAGGATGCGTGTACGCAAGGAGGGTACACGAGAGCTCCTCAGCCTTTGAACCAGATGTACATTTTCCAGCACTAGGCTGTGTGGCCAAAACATAAACTATGTGTTGCTGCAGAGCTGTTTCCCTAGGCCAAGCCTGCTTGTGTGGTTGGTGGTGGTGCCTGGAGAGGTAGAGAGGAGTGTTCTAGAAGCCCTTTCAGCAGCAAGGGTTCCTTGGGGGAATCTTGTTCTTGGGGTGATGGGTTGGAACTGTTAACAACAGCTGAATTGTGAAGTGTGAAAGTGTTTGAATACAGGGATAGAAAAGAACAGGGCAGCATCCATTGGGTGGTCCATTTCTCTTGGGATGTATGCTGGATATTCAGCTGTTGGATTAATTTTTATATCCTCCATGCTGGCTTTTTTTTTTTTTTTGGCTGACTTGGCAAATGACTCACAAAGTTACTGAAATGGGTTTTGTAAACTTCTCATGGGTCGAGCTGAGGCTGGGGGAAAGGAAAAGGGAAGTCCCTGCATTCGGAGTTTCCTGAACCATAAATAACGGCTGTGTTGCCATTCTCAGCAATATGCTTCTGTCATTAATTAACTTTTATGGAAAGCTATGGTGTTCATGACTTTGGCCTCTCCCCACACTTGATCTATGTGGTGTTATGTGGTGTGGACAGCAGTGCTCACAGGTGGGATTTGTCTGACAGGGGAATCTGAATTAGTCAGATGTGAATGCCTACTAATATATGGCATGTCCCTGTATTGGGAGAAAGCATGATGACCCCCTCTCTATGCCTGCTGATTATTTTTCCAGCATCGATGCATGGAATCAGAATAGCCTGTTCTTTTTTAGGTGAAATCTTGAATGTCAGACTTTTGGACTTTCCTGTGTGGCTAGGAGTGCAGAGCTTTCACTCTGATCTTTGGTGCTGTGGTATTCTGCCATCCAGAGTGGGCATCTGAAGATTGGAAGACTGAGGGATACAGGCCCCTCCCAGACATCAGGGCCACACACAGGACCCCAGAAGAGGAGAAATGAGTCTATCTTTTGAGGTGAGCCACATCAGTGTTAACAATCCTCCCAGAAAATTACTCTTACCCTTGACCTAAGGCCTCCTGGTGTAATTTCAAGATGGGTTTTAAAAAAATATTTTACTTATTTGTTTGCAAGCAGGGAGATATAGACACATAGAGGGAGAGGGAGAAAGCAAGAGAGCGGGAGGGAGAGAGAGAGAGAATGTGCCAGGCAGGTGCCACTTTGTGCAGCTGGCTTTACGTGGGTACTGAGGAATCAAACCCAGGTCCTTAGGCTTTGTAGGCAAGCACCTTAACCACTGAGCCATCTCTCCAGCCCTAGACAGATTTTTTTTTAACATTGGTACCCATCAGATTCACTTGTAGGACTTGCTATAGAACACACAGCTGGGCCCTACCCTCAGGGGTTCTGCTTTGGTAGGTCTAAATGAGGGCTAAGAATTAATTTGCACTTGTAACAAGGCCCCAGGTGACACTGGTGCTATTTCAGGGACCAGACTTTGCAGAGCAGACTGGAAAGCATGATTAGAACAATAGCAGTCAGCAGCGTGGGGTTGGGAGTCAGGTAGTCTGGGGTTTGAATCTATTTGCCCTGCTGTGGAATTTCAGGGAAAAAAATGGCAAGGCTAGGCTTCCTCATCTGTAGAAAACAGATGGAAAATGTTTCATTTGTCCCACTTTGATTTGGTTTGGCAAGGAGTAACTGAGGATCTGGATAAAGTACTTACCAGTGTCAGGCACATGCCGGTTACATTTCAGATGTAAACCTATGCTGCTGGAGGATTCTCTCTTCAAGTTAGTTTACCAGAATTTTTGACCAACACTTAAGAGGAAAAATATCTATTTAGGGAAGTCTCTTTAAAAGTTAAGAAGCTTAGAGGACATGTAGGTAAGAAGAATCAGTCAGAGATCATGAAACCATATGTTGTATGACTTCCCAATGCTGTTATGAAAATGAAATCACTTAAAGATCTATTTGGTTTTGAACAGTGAGCTGTCACTCCCAGAGATGCTGATGCAGAGAAGATATGGCAAAGCTTAAATCACCATGATACTAGTATGTCACATGCAAATCCCAACAAAGTGTTATGTATATAAGGTTGATCAGAATATGATTCATTTTTGGTTTTGGTTTTTGAGATAGAAACTCACAGATCGCAGGCTCACCTTGAATTCACTATGTACTGAAGATGACATTGAACTCCTGATCTTCCTGTCTCCACCTCCTGAGTGCTGCAATTGTAGACAGGCACCACCACACCCTGGTTTATGCAGTGCTTTCAAAATGAGCTTTGGAAGTGAAATTATGAAGACTAGATAAACCAGGTAAAACAGCAAACAGTAGAGGAATGCAGGACTCTAAGTGTGTTAGGGTTCTCCAGAGAAATGGAGCCAAAGGACACACACACACACACACACACACACACACACACACACCATGACTACAGAGGAGAAAAGTACCATGGCCTAGAAGTTGAGACCAAGGAAAGCTGTTGACGCTCAAATCCTCCAAGCCATAGAGAGAGAATTGCTGATAATGTAGCCTCCAGTCTGGATCTGAAGGCCTCAGAACGAGGAGCACTGGGAAATGAGGAGAGTGGGGACAGAAGGCCCACGTTCCCCTTGAGCAGTGAGGAAGAGAACAAAATTAACTTTTTCTGTCTTTTTGTTCTATTGGGCTCTCCATAGTGGATGATCCCACTCACCTGGGGACAAACCATTTAATTTATTCAGCCCATCAATTCTAATGTTAATCTCTAGAGACATCCACATACACACACCCAAAATTATGTCTAACCAGATGTTGATGCACACTTGGCCCAGTCGGGGCAAAATAAAATTTACCATCATGACATGAGATGCCTATTTGCAAATATACTATGGGTTGGGGCCAACTATGGAGCAAGGTGTGTTTTCCATCCCCAAACCAAGCTATTCATGTCTATAACCTAATTTCTGAGAGTTTTGATGGGCTCTTTATTCAGTGGAGTGCATTTTAACGGTCTGTCTTTCTCAGGCTGCATCTCACTGGCCAAATAAAATAAAGGATTTGCAAACACTAATTGGTGCTCAGTATAAAATTATGTTCTAAACTTTAGCCTCTCCCTATGACATTTTTCCAACCTGTATGTCTAGGGACTGAATCAATGACCAAGGAAAAAGCATTCCTAAATTAAATGTTTATGTTAAAATGTTTATGTTTGTTAATGCAATGATTTAAAATTTCTCCTTTTGCAAGAGTTTTTTGGTGAGATTTTTCATAATAAGCTAATATTTTTATAACAAAATATAAATCAAATTAAATAAGAATTTGAAATGCAGTTGAGATCACCAAAGGCAGTTTTTTTCCATTTTCTTCTTTTTTCCTTCTCTTCCCTCACGTCTCTGAAAGAACTAAAGACAGAATGATGTCAAGTTCTAAAACTCTTCATAATACATTTTTTTAAAAAGAGATAACTGAGTATGGATGGCTTGTTCAATCGCTAAATGCTTCTGATATTTTCTCGTTTAGAAACCTTCTTCATCCGGGTTCGAGACGAGAACCAGCCAGGCATCCGTGTGCTCTGGGGAGATGGCTCAGAGGGTCAAGTGCTTGCTGTCCAAGAGTGAGGACCTGAGTGTGGATCCCCAGAACTCATGTGAAAGAGGTGGCAGAGGTCAATAAACCCAGCATGTGGGAGGCAGGGACAAGGAATCTCCGGGGCAGATTGGCTACAGCAAGACTAGTAAATAGTGAGCTCTGGCTTCAGTGAGAAACCCTGTCTCAACGAATACAGCCAAGAGCAATGGAGCTAGACAACCCAGCCTCCACCTCTGGCTTCCACATACAGATATGCACATGCACATAGGGACACACTTACACATGCATGCACACCCACATATGCACACAAAGAAAAGGAAAGGAGAAGTGAGTCAGTCAAATCCTAGAATATTAAAGGCTTCCTGTGGGCAGGGTCTCTACTGGATCTGGGAACAAAATTCCATTTTGTTCTTTCCACATCAAGTGCAGACAGATAGTCAGAGACAAGGCTCTGCATATAGGCACCAGCTCTGAGTTTTTCTGAGAATGGAGATTTTTCTCCCCAGACTAGGTTCAGTACCACTGGTATAAGCATGACCATATCTTTTAGAAACCTCAACTCCATTCCTGAGAAGTGTGGAGATGTTGTATCTCTGGTATTTTGAGGATAATTAAGGGCCCAACACTGTGAATTCTAATGAGATCTGTAAAAATGACACTGGAAAGCAATCCATGTCCAGCATTCTGCAGAGCGATCTTAGGCAGTCGAGTACAACACTATGGGGTAGTTTTACCAGTTGCCAACCATACTAGTTTCTTTATGTCATTGTGACAAAATATCTCAAAATCTGCGACAGAAACACCATAAGGGAGTGAAGCCTTATTGAGCTCACAGTTCCAGGAGGTTTCAGCTCATCATGTTGAGGAAGGCCTGCTGGAGCAGCCTAATTTATGGTGGTGGGAACACATGACAGAAGTTATTTACATGGCATAGAGTGAAATGAAAGAGCCTCGGGAATGGGGAGCCAACCTGAGAGAGCTCCTTCTACCAGCTAGGACACGCCTACTAAAACTTCCAAAATTGCAGTTTCATTGGAAAAAAATATTGACTTTATTCTTAAGGAATTCGAGGACTGAGTTTAAAATTCAATAGCCTTAATTGTTTATCAGTGAATTCCTGAGTTATAAAATTGCCTACCATCTCCTAAAAAGAGAAGAGATGAAAGAGAAATGAGGGGTAGAAAAAGAATCTTGTCAAGGATGGGAGATGTTGAAGAAAACACTGGTGACCACCTAGGGCTCATCCCACACGGCAGGTGAGTCGTGGTGATGCAGCCTGGTGGTTAGCCCATCAGACACAGATCTCTCCCGCAAGTGGCAGACTCTCTCAATCCTCTCCGCAAACGGTCCCAGTGAGAGAAATCCCCAGTGCCCATGCACGAGACATTTCAAGTAATAAGACATTATTATTCCTATCATGACATTTCAAGACATGAGAGTAATAATAACACTCTCAGTTACATTTATATGTCCAGCCTATTCTCGGTCTATTTATCAGAAGAAGAAAAAAACCCCTCAAATACCAGACTGTCTGGTTCAAAACCAGATGCAGGGCAACTATGTTTACTAAAAATCCTTACTGGCTGACATATACCATGCTGTCTGCTCTCATGTGTGATTTATCCTGGTAATAGCTCTGGGAGTTTGAGTCCTAGTTTATTGATGAGGAAACCAAAGCTCAAATATATAATCAAATTTGTGATCATCCCACCAGCTACAGGAACAAGTTATTTTGCTTTTGTTTTTGTGCTTGGGCAGGTGTGTTTTGAGATAGCGTCTTGCTACATAGCCCCTGATGACTTGGAAATTACTCTGTAGATCAGACTAACCTTGAGCTTGCAGTGATCCTCCTGCCTCTGCCTGCCTCCCAAGTGCATTACAGGCTTGCACCATCACACCCAGCTGTCCCTGTGGCTTGGACAGAAGTCACCTTTGGGTCCTATCTTAGATTAAGAACCTGCTTAGAGTTGCCCACTCTTTCTTATTTTTCTCTTAAAACTTGCAATTTTGTGCAATGGCTGGAACTAGATGGAGAGCCACTGATATCTCTGTCATCCCCCAAGGAGGTTACCCAAAAGCAATGCAATGGATGAGAGGCTCTTCTGTGGTGTGAATACTTGATGATTCCTGAGGTGTGATCCATTTCTTTCCAGACACTTTTCACTGTCTCTTGTGTAGGTACTTCCTGTGATGGCAACATCTCACAACAAAACAAGTGCCACCAGTTGGGCTATTAGATGCATGATATCTGGTTGGTCCACAGACTCAGAAATCTTTCAAATATTGAGTTGAGAGAGGGTGCAGCTAGAAGTAGCGTAATTCCCTTACTGATCAATGGCCTCTTCATGAATCTCAAGTTCCTTCACAATAATGGATAGGACAGATAATAAGCACTTTTATAAACTATCTGATATGTTATGGAATGCCCTCATCATAAATGAGCAAGGATAGGAAGATTTAGAATATATATTTACCCTCAAAGATGTTCAGGAATATAGCTGGAATCTGTTTAGGGTAACTTTATCTTACATGCTTTGAACTCTAGAAGCTTCTCAGTATATCAACAGTGAGTACTCTTATTCACAAGGAATAGAAAATTACCTCCAGCAGGCAAGGGCCACTTACTCCTCCTTTTGTCTCTGAGTTTTATCCTTAGTTCTGTTCTCCAGCCCAAGGACTTATAGCTTCAGCTTAGATCAGCTGGCTCAAAATTCCCACAAAGGACAGAAGGAGCTTCTTTCTCTGTATCTTCTTCTTTGTAAAATTTATTTATTTTTATACAAAGGTTGTCCTCTTATGTCCCCTCTCCCTCACCCCCATTCTACTGACAGTTCTCTTAGGTGGGGTTATTGGTATTCGCTGTGGTGTCATGGAGGCCTCGGTTTCTGTGGGATGCGGGGACTAATCTCACCTACCCTGAGACTCACAATCTTTTCCACAATGTTCCCCGAGCCTTGGCGAGCTTCTTAGACATCTGATTTAGTGTCGAGCTCGCTGAAGCATCTGGATCTCTGTTTTGATGAGGTTTGAGTGACCACAGTGTCTGTCACCGTCACCCTGGAACTGGTTTTCAGGTAGCCATGTCTCTTAGGAGCTTCTATAAAACCCCAAAGGACTCCAGTTGTTCCAGGAGCATCACAGCTCTACCACAGACCACTATCTCAATAAATGTTTAAAGTACTGGTCCAGGTAGTATGTGGAAATAGAAAAACTAATTAAAAACAGACTCTTCAAAAACCTTGATCTTTTGAAAAATGGCAGAATGTGCGGCACATTTACAAATATTATAGAATTTGGAGCAATGTGTGATACTGAAACAAGAGACATCTAAAATGATCATGGAGTCAGCGCGGCTGAATGTGACCCAGGCTGTTTGTTACATGAAGAAAAGCATTCCATGCGTTGTGAAGGAATAGATTTGATTTCAATAATGGAGAATCATAGGTAGGAACAGAGTCATCCCAGGAAGAAAATACAATATAAAAGAACAGCAAAGAAGCAGGCAAAGGGGAAGAGTTAGGAGCTTTATTTGAATAACATGTAGGTTTGGTAGAGGAAGAATTCTGAGATAAGGTTAGTTTAAAAACGTGATGGTGTCAGATCCTAGAGAGCTTTGATGTTTTCAATTTCCATCTAAGTTAGTTCTACCTCCTTTCAGATGGCTTTGCAAGAACCAGTGACGATCTTCGAGTAAGCAGAGACAGGCTGAAATAATTCAAATGACAGTCAAAGTCGAGACAGATGGGATGGAGAATCTACTTAGAGTTTCAAGAAATGCAGCCTAATTGTGCACGGGAAGTATGGACAGAAGCAGTGACATTGCTCTTTTTAATGGAAAGCTGAGTTTTTACACAGGGCTTTGGGTCAGAAACTGCCAACCAACATCAGATTTTATTTGTACTATACAGCCCTGCTTTCTCTCCTAAATTCACATTGGCATCATAACCAATAGCTGGATATTTCTTAGTGGGTCCCATCACCACCTCCCATTCGATACCTCCTTTCTACTCATCTTTATTATTGTTTTTTTCTTTTTGTGGAAGCATCTCTTTCCCAGCATTCCAGGCCAGGCCATTCCTAGGAATAGGTAACAACTTGGCCTAATCACAATGATCTCTGAATCCTAACATTTTTTAGAGGACAAAAATATAGTTAAAATGATTAGGAAAGACAAACAGAGCAGAGATAGGAAGCAGGTACAAATCAGTGTGCAGCCTTGGAGCCTCAGAGACAGGGGTCCAGCCCACCCTCAGCGCAGGCAGGTGGAGTCAGTCAAGTACAGTTGCAGACAGAACCACAGACAGGAACCCCAGATCCTTGCATTAGGTGGAGACTCTCTTTCGTGTTGACTACCTGAGCCTTGGAGACAAGTTCAAACATAAGTTCCCCTGCAGTAACTCAGAAGCTCTTAAGAGGATTTGTCTGGACACATTGTATTGCTTTGAATACAGGTCAGATGTCAAAACAAGACCCTAAAATCATAGTGATTTAGGTGGACTTTTATTTTTCCCATGTAATCATAAAAACATATACAGCCAGGCAAAAGTGGTCACTTATGGGTTCAAGTCTGGCACCCACAGGGTTTCTCTCCATCTTATCGTGGCTACAATCCCCCCAGCAGCAAGAAGGACACAATCTGGGGACTGGACACATTACCACTACCCACATTCCCAATGTCCACAATTTACTTCTTCAGCCCAAGCACTTCCTTTCAGATGCTACAGAGAGCTAGAAATGTGTAAATAGTAATAAAACTACTTGAAAATTTCACACAGTACTTCCTGGGAACCAAGCTACATACACATTAACTAACAGCAATGCTATCAGGTAAGAGTTCATCTTATTCCCTCTTCACAGAGAGGGTGACTGAGAAACAGAGAAGTTGAGTAACTCATATGAACTCATCAGCTAGTAATTGACCAAAGCAAAAACCAATCAAATTCTCAGTTTTCTTCCAAACTTTGTGATTCTGCAACGCTGCCTGTCAATCTCAGTGTCCTGCTACCAAAGAAATAAAGGGAAAAGAACAGTCGGAGGACAACTGCTCACCACTACCATAGCATCTCAGCATCTCTGTCTGTCATGCCCAGCAGCAGCTCCCAGTTTTGGGAGCCTCTCCATCCTTGTTTCCCTCTTTCCAGGTTTCTGGCACATTGTCCCTCATAGCAGCTTATCATTATCCTGTATCACTGCAGAAATTGCTCACTGGATAAGTGCTGGGCTAACTTGCACACTCCAGGCTCCCCTATGGTTCCCAGCCAAAGGAATCTTCCTCAAACAACATTTCATCATGCCATACTTATCCTTAGAAACCACCAGGATAAGCACTACTTAACTGGATCAAGTTCCTTCTTCCAATCTTAAATATCCTTCCTCAGAGCTCACACAGATCCTTACGACACACACTCCTGTAATTCAGCTGCCTGAATGGCAAGGAAAGGGACACACACACACACACACACACACACACACACACACACACACACACACGTTTCGCTCAAGTACTCTGAGCAGTGACAGGGCCTATGCACAGCTCCTAACTGGATTGCCTGCAGTCTCTCCAAACCGTGTGCCTCTCCAAGGTGAGCTCCATCTGCCCTTGTACACTTACAGGACGGATGCTCGCTAGCTCACTGCTCCTGCTGGCTGGTCAGTGGCATCTGCCTTCTGTATATGCATGCTGCCTTACCCTTGTGGGAGACACAGGCCAAGTTTCATATGATTGTGGTCCCTTACTGCATGGAGGTAGTCACTGTACTTTGTTGAATGGCTATGGTTGGTCTTAAGTGCCCTTTTCCCCCTTCATTTCTTCCTTCCTTCCTTCCTTTTTTTGTTACCTTTCAAAAATCTCTACAAATAGTTCAACTTAAAAGACCATTTTCCACCTAGTGTTCTATGTCAATTAGAATTGCCATTTAGCCTATAGGATTGTCTTATGTTAAGTGTAAAGAAAGTAAGGATATCACGTCTTTCCTCAGCCATGGATATACATATATACCACCTTAGCTCTCTGTCAGAAGGGCCAATACAGATGTATAAGGATATTTGACCTCCAAATATATGCTTTTCTGTATTTTGTATATCAAGCAGTGTGACAGAGTTCCCCAGCTGTGTGCAGATGACTTTGAGCCGAGGCTAACCCCTAAGGATCTCTTGAATGTCAGCTTTAAGGCCCAAGGGAGAAAGTCAGTGGGCACTAATGAAAGAGCTTTGTTTCAGAAAGGGATCTCATACTTCTGGAGTGAATGAGGAGAAACGTACTTTCAAAGACGTATCTTTAGAATCCTTGTTTGTGCTCTTGGCCCCAGAGACAGAGGGAAGAGGTGGTGACAAGAATATATTTAAAAGCCAGGGTGTAGTAAGCTTGTCCTAGACTTCTGAGCGTTCAGAGTGTTTGTTCAGGAGGTAGTTTCCAAGGTTTTACAACTTTGCTAAAAACACTGGGTCTCCTCTTTAGATCTGTTCAGCAGATATCATTTTTAGTGACTTCCGAGGCAGCATTGCTCGAATTGATACAGCAATGAATCTTTACTAGTGCCCATCAAAACTGGACTTTTGTATCTCACATTCTCCTTTGATTATTTTCTTTCTGAAATCCCTTAGAAACCAGCTTTGTCTTGTCAATTGAATAACAAGCATGGAATTTATACAATCACTGTCTTGTCACAGTGCAATGGATTTGCATCTTCTGGTTAAATGCAAATTGTCCATCCTTGAGTGCAAGGACATTTGCCTTTCTTTAAAGCAACAGCACTAAAGAGACTTGTAGACATGACTGTTTGTTTAGGTTGGCTTCTGTCTTTGATCTCATGTTAACATACCTTAATGGCAGGTAATGATTGATAATAGAGTATTGTAAAGTTCAGGTAATAAATACTGCTTAACTCATAATAATTCTGAATAATGTACTTTTTATGACTTGGTTTGATGGAAAATTTCCTTGTCAGCTTGGTCTAATTGTCCAAACAAAACCACCCATTACTTGAAGAAATACATGTCCTTCCTAGACACATTAATTAGGGTCATGGCTGGGCTGCACAAAGGAATATAGTAACACTTCAGCTATCTTTAAATGTAATCTTTGGACAGTCTTACTAATGCTAAACTCAGGTTTAATGAGAAACTTTTGTTTACACTTGCCCTTTGAGGATCTCAGGCCCACATAGGAATCTGTGGGGATGCCTGGGGCCACATGTACACATACCAGGGTCCCCCTTAGAGGTTTCCAGAGGTCAGGTCTAGTTGTTTGAACATAGAAAGTCACAACAGGAAGTCATCTTTGTCTTAGCATAGGGGGCAGGGCAATATGAAGAGAAAAGGAACATTTAAAATTTGTTAATGACTGGGTATCTGAGACCAGCAAGTTTTACAAGCCATTGACATTTGAGGGAGAGGGGATTTGCATCTTTGTACTGCTAAGCTTGGGTACTCGGCCAAGCCCTGCTTGCCGAAGCCGAGTATTTCTATGGTGCTTGGCTACCTTGGAAGACCAAAGAATTTCAGAGAATACAGTGCATAAGAACCCCACTTAAAATTATATCAAGCAAGTAAAATACTTAGGAGGAATTTAACCATTTTTTACCCTGAAAACTACATAATATTGGTGTAAGAAGTTAAAGACAGAAAAAATGGAAAGTCATTCCATGTTCATCTTTAGGAAGAATTAATTTGTTAACATGTCCATACTACCTAAAGAGATCTACAAATTCAAGGTAATCCTGTCAAACCCCATTGATATATTGCACAGAAATAGAAAAAAGTAACATATATAAAAAACCAGGAAAAATATCCCAATATGCAATGCAAACTGGGACAGAAATAACAAAACAGAGAAAAATCTCCATTACCTGATCTCAAAATCTATAATGAGCAAAACAACATGGTACAGAACAAACAAAAGCATATAGGCCACTGGACCAGAATAGAAAGCCCCAAAATAAACCTACAGAATCAACCAATCTTCCACCAAGATGCCAAAAATGAGGGAAAAGACAGTCTTTTTCATACATAATATTTGGGAAACCATGTAACCACATGTAAAAGAATGAATTTAGGTCTCGATTTTACTGAGTATACAAAAATCAACTCAAAATGAATTTAATATTTTAATGTAACACCCCAGCTATAAAACTGCTGGAAAAAAAAAAACATGGTGGGAATTCTCCATCCTATGAGTTTGGGATATGTGGTTGTTTGAATGTATGTAACTTGCATCTCCAGCTGCCTGGCAGGAGGAGGTGTCAGACTGAAGTCCAATTTAAGGTGTATTTGGAGGTGATCTAATTTTCAGCCCAAAGGTGTAAGAGAGCAGTGTGAGCTGGCCTTCATTGCTGTTTGCTGCTGGTTTTGTGGTTGTCGATTTTGTTGCTGCCTGGTGATGGCTTCTCTCTGTATGGAAACAGCTTCTTTTACCACCAAACAGACTTCCCCCTGGATCTGTAAGCTTGGAATAAATCCCTTCCTCCCCTAAACCATGTCTGATTTGGTGGTTCATTCCAGCAATGTGGAGCTGTTTACAACTGCATTTGATCTCAAAAACGATGACAACAAAAGCAAAGATGGAGAAATGGGATTGCATTAAACTTAAAAAGCACACTGAAAAAGAAACAATTAATAGAGTGAATCCACAACCTATAGGCTGAGAGATAATATGTGTAAGTCATATATTTGATAAAGGGTAAATGATATATATATATATATGTGTGTGTGTGTGTGTATTATACATACATTATCTATCACAAATGATTAAATAGCAAAAATCAATTAACTCAATTTTTAAATTCGTAGGCAAAAGATCTGAATAGACATTCCTCAGAAGATATGCAAGACACATAAAAAATTGTTCAACATTGCAAAAACCAGGAAAATGCAAACTCGAACCACAATAAATATTATATCACACCTATAAGAATGGTTTCTGTCAAAAAGATGAAAGAAGCCAGGTATGGTGGCACACACCTTTAATCCCAGTAGTTGGGAAGCAGAGGAAGAAGGATCACCATGAGCTTGAGGCCAGCCTATGACTATATAATGAATTCCAGGTCAGCCTGGGATAGAGTGAGACCTACCTCAAAACCCCAAAATAAATAAATAGATAAATAGATAGATAGATAGAGGATTAATAGATAAGGTGAAAGATAAATATTGGCAGGAATGTGGAAAAAGGCAAGCTTTGTACAATGGTACCAGAACTGTAAATTTGTACATCTACTATAGAAACAGTATGAGACTTTCTAACAATTTAAAAATGAAACTATCATGTAATCTATCAAATACACTTCTGACTGTATAACCAAAGGAAATGAAGTTATCAGTATGTTGAAGGGAAATTGGTGCACCTATGTTTATTATAGCAGTATTCAAGATCACCAAGATATCAAAGTAATATAAGTGACTGGGCAAGCTGTGGTCTGTATACACAGTAGGATACTATTCAATCTTTGAGAAATGAAATCCTGGCATTTGCAACAACGTGGGTGAAACTGGAGGCTGTCATGCTTTGGGAGTTTGAATGTAGTACATGTCCTCCATAGACCTGTGTGTTTGGATATTTTAATCCAATTGGTGGTGTTGTTAGAGAAGATTCAGGAAAAAAAAACGTTTAGGAGGTGGAGCTTTACTGGAGGAAGTGCGTTGCTAGGGGCAGGCCTTAAGGTTTTACAGCCCCGCCCACTTACTCTTCTCCTTCTCCATACCCTCTCCCTGCTGATGTGATGATGTGATGCTTGTTTCCTTCTTCTGCCACACTTTCCCCATCATGGAACTGTCAGCTAAAATAAACTCTCCTTGCTTAAGCTGCTTCTGACCAGGTGTTTTTATCCCAGCAATGGGAAAGTAATTAACCTATATGTTAAATAAAAGTAGCCAGTCACAGAAAGAAAACGATTTCATGATCACATACACAAACTCTAAAAACATCAAACTCTGAAGTAAACTGTACAATGATGATTATTAGAATGGGTTGTGGGGGGCAGAATTGGTCAAAGGTTAAAAGTAGTTACTTTGGGGAATCTATTGTAACAGCATGGTGACTACAGTTAATAATGATGATTTCCTACATGCCCTAAAATTGTTAAAGGAATGGAATTGGGGGAGATATCATGTAAAGAATAAACCCAGAACCTTTCCCATAGGTGGTCAAGGACTCTACCACTGAACCGCATCTCCAACCCAAGACAGTGTCGTAGTCAGTCACACGTTGCTGGGATGAATCTCCAAACCAGGCACAATTTTGGGGAGGAAAGTATTTATTGAAGTGACCGGTCCAGGGGAAGTTACAATAATGAAAGTTTGGCCCCTTTCACAGATCCAAGCAGAGAGAGAAATCCACCACCAGCACCTCAAGCAAGCACACTCCAAACTAGCAAACAAGAGGAACTCCAGGCTTGAGCTCAGATTGCTTTTTGCACATGTATAAAGTGTGTGTAATCTGTATTTAAACATGAGCTTTATGTGCACCCCAAAGTTTAAAATTTACCATTCTGCTCCCTTTTCTTCCATTTTCACATAATCCAATTTTACAAAAACTTATCTTTTATCTTTACTCTTATTACCATGGGCAATAAAGTTACCATAATACAGGTGAGAAAATGAAGGGGCGTTTCCCAAGGTTCTATCCCTCCATTGTAGAAGTGGGATTTGAACTTGTGTAGTCAACATCAAAACCTGTGCACACAGCCCCTCCTTGTGAGCTCCAGGGCTCAGGTGTGTCAACACCCTGTGGGATTATATACAGACAGCATGATGGCCAATCAGCTAGAGTGCAGGGTGAGGTACAAAAACTGATGACCGGGTCATGGGAGATACTTCAGGAAAGGCCCGAGAAGTACCAGGCTCTCCAACTGCCCCATGGTGCCGGGGAGACTTCTCCTGGCAGAGATGGTGGAAAGGTCTCAGTGTGAGACCCAGGCTGGAGGAGGAGAGCAGAGGCATTCTGTGGGGTGATTGCATGAGGTTGATTTCCTATCTATTCCAGCAATGAGTGATCCAGCCAAGAAACATTTGTTTCCTAATAATAGATGATGGTTTGTGAGCAGAAGGAAAAGTTTAAGAAATGGACTCCATAGTCGCTGGCATCCAAAAACTCATACTCTAGCAGTCCCTCATGAATGCTTTAGAATACTATTTATTAATTTTGATTAGGAGATACATTATAAATGGATAAAACCCAAATGAAGAGAAAGCTTCCACCCACCTCTGACTTGCAGTAACCCAGCAAGGGAAACCATGGCTGAGCTATGAAATCCTTTTCTGTGTTTTCCTTCTTCCCATTGTACAGTTTACATGGGCAATTGCAAACCCTCTCGCATCCCCTTACCTCACTGAAGGTCAGTCAGGCTATAGTTATATTTTATACTTTTGAAATTCTCCAAGATATTCATTCGATAACCATTACCAAATGCCCACTATGTGCCTACTAGTGAATTCCTAGAGTAGAGATAGAAAGATCAATGAGACACAAGATTTGCCACCAGAAATCTCATAGTACCATAAGGGGAACCTCCAAAAACCAATTATTCCAATGCACTGTGGGAAATGTAGTAGTAATAAGTGCAGGGTTTTATGAGGATAAGTGGAGGCTAAAACCTGAGGTCTTTCTAGTTCTCACTGCCTCTGGGCAGACAGGACGCTGCACTATTAAAGCCTTAGGCTAATGCCATGCTTAAGGAAAACCGTACTCTTTCAACTCTTCTCTTTATTTCGTATAATTTGATCTAAATCACGCTCCCTGTCAAGTCTCTTCTATGTATAAATACTTTAGAGGATATCCCTTTGTTATTTATCTATTAATCGCTGATCATGATGATTCTCCATTTTACATAGAAAGTAAATACTCTCAGAGTGCACTCCGAGTTCTGACAGTTAGTGTAAACCAAAACTTGTGAGTTTTGCAGCACTGGCAGTGATTCTGAGCTGTGTTCTGTTGGAATTCCTGTGTGGTCCTAGTGAGATGTTAATAGGTTATGAATATTCACAAGAGTGCAGGTTACAGTGCCTTCTATTACTAAAAGCAATGTGGCAAAGCTAAGTGAAATATGCCAGACACAGAAAGACAAACACAGGACTATCTCGCTGAGGGTGGAATCTGAAAGAGCCACTTTTAGAATCAGAGAGTAGAACAGTGGTCCAGGGGTTAAGGGTAGAGAAAATAAGCAGATGTTGATCAAAATTTACAGCATTTGGCGTGGGTGGGATGGATACGGGGGACATGGCTCAGTTGCTAACGTACTTGTATTGTGAATTTCTTCTAGAAGATTATTGGATGCAGTAACTCTCAAACATATTTTCTATGTAAACTAATTTTTCTGTTTGTTCCTTTTTTAAAGAGAAATGGCTGTTGTCACCTTGGGACATTCAGTTTTGTTTGATGAGCAGTGAGCAGTGGGATCTTGTGCAGAATGCTGTGCTTGTGAAATGTTCCCTCCCAGCGGCTCTCCATCAAGGAGAAAAAACGCTCTTGAAAGCGAGCATCTACAGTGATACTTTATAAGCCACATCTGTGTGACTGAAACATATGCTGACTTCCATGCATTAATGGAACATACAGAGGTGCTCCGTTAAGCTATGTGCCTCAAACATAGACTAATTAGCCCCTGCGACCCTGGGGCGGGTCTCCTCCTGCTTCATTACGTTTCCCCCTTTTGAGTCTTTTGACTCTAGTTGACTTTTCTTTCCTGTTCGTTCTGCTTCTTCTATCTATGTGGACAACACCTTTAACTGTGAATAAGGCAAAAAGAGACCGAGTTGAAGAGACCACAGAGGTAAGAATGATGATCAGGATGTTCTCAAGAGTCACCTTTTACCATTTATGCCTTGGTGTTTCTCCTTGTGGTTGGATGAGGCACAATGTGTCAGGCAAATCACTTTAAAAACAGCCGTCACAAATGTCCCTGGATGGCTGGGGAGAGTGTGCCAACCAGGAGGGACACTGCTCTTATTGTTGCAATGGCAATCAGCCCATTTCAGAAGTTCCACCGGAAAATTCCAACCAGACAGGCTTTGGCTTTCCTTTATCACATTCCTCTTCATCGGGCTACCCATCTATGGTCGTAGCTTATGCTCCCGGAAAGAAGAAAGCTGTATTTGACCTTTGTGTGGACCATCTCACTACATCACTAAGATGGAGAAAGAGCTGGGAAGGAAAGCAATGACTCAAAAGCTCAGAAAAGAGCTGATGGGTGAATGGAACACAAGAAGCTGTGGACAGAAAAGAAGCAGACTTCAAAAGAAAGCTTTCCTGCCGGTGCATTAGTTCGTATTACATTCAGATGTGAGTGAGAGCAAATCCGCGATAACAGTGGTTTAGACAAGATGGAATTTTCCTCCTGTCTCCTGTGGGTGTGTGGGTAGGTGGTCTGAGGCTGATAGGGTGTTCTGCGCACCTTCTACGTTTTCTAGGGGAAGCTTAGCCCCACCGCCTCATGCTTTAGAGCATCTGCGTCAGCATGCCAGGGGATTGCATGAAGAGAGGAAAAGGTGAAAGACAAAAGGCCTATGTGCGAGGCTCTTTCAGGAAGGTTTCCAGAACAATGATAAAGCCATTGACCAACTTCCATGGCCTTACCTACCTGCAGGGGAAATGAAGTCTTTCTTCTGGGAATCCATAGGTTTAGTCAAAACAAGCTCATTACTGTGAAAGGGTGGATAGCGGTAGTGGGTGTGAGGTAGCAGACTGTATAATTAGTCACAAAAATGATTAATCCCTCGTTTATCCCTGATATCAGCTTTGGCCATGTGATTTGCCTTAGCCAGTGAAATGTAAGCCAGAGTTTTAGGAGCTAAGCAGCCTCTGATGCCTATGTCAATTACAGGCTCTTCAGTCACACTGAGAGGAAGATGGCTCGGAGCAGGGATGCAGCCAGCCTGCCGCCTGGCATGAGATTCAAGTGGAAAATAAACCTTTGAGATGGTAAACCTTTGAGATTCAGGGGTTTTGTTATAGTAGCATAATCATTTGTGGCCCTCCAAATGCAACGATTAAACTACCCTAAACTACCTGGGAACTTGTGATAAAATGGAGCAGTCTCAGCCCCACCCCAGACCTACTGAATTAGGAACTCTGGAAGGGATTCTACCAGGGGCTGAACATGTGAGAGCCACTGACAGGCCTCCAGTAGGTAGAGAGGACTGGTCTTATCACAAGCAGGCTGAGCTGTCCGTCAAGTGTAGGTGGAGACACGGAGCAGTGCATTCAGTAATTACAAGAACAGAAGTGTTACTTCCTAGGTTTTTTTAAAATAGATATTGTACATGGGGTTGCTTTCTTAATTACCTTTTCAGATAGTTTGTTGTTGGCATAAAAAAGCACTACTGAGTTTGGTATGCTGGTTTGTATTTTGCAACTTTACAATATTTTAAAAAAAATTAGTTGCAAGCAGAGAGAGAGAGAGAGAGAGAGAGAGAGAGAGAGAGAGAGAGAGAGAGAGAGAGAGAAGAATGGGTGCTCCAGGGCCTCCAGCCACTGCAAACAAACCCCAGATGTATGCACTACTGTGTGCATTTGGCTTGATGTGGGTACTAGGGAATCGAACCTGGGTTATTAGGCTTTGTAGGCAAGTGCCTTAACTGCTGAGCCATCTCTCCAGCCCCATATTCTGCAACTTTACGGAATGTTTATTAATCCAATTTTTTTGGTGGAGACTTTAAGCAACTTTAAGGAGTTTAAGAACATTAAGGAGACTATAAGCAACAGTGATTTGATTTCTTCCTTTCCAGTTTAAATACTTATTTCTGTTTCCTGCCTAAAGTCTGGTTAGGTTCTCCAGTGCCACATTGACCAGAGGTGGTAAAAGTGGCATTCTTGTCTTCATTCAGTTTAGAGAAAGAGCTGTCACCCTTTCCCCATTCATCTGTGGCCTATCATATATGCCTTTAATAACTTTAAGGTACTTTCCTGTGAGCCTGATTTAGTGAGAGATTTAATCACGAAGTGATGTTGAATTTTATCAAGTGCTTTTTTCTGAATCTATTGAGGTGATCATATGATTTTGTCCTTGTCCTGTTGATGTGATATACTTGTTGATTTGTGTCTGTTTAACCATCCTGGAATGACTAGAGGTAGTATCTCTTACCACTGACTGTGACCCTAGCTCTAAGGGAGGAGATTACAGCTTTGGGAACTGTGGGTCATAGCTCTTCATTCCAGGGAAGAAGTCAGTTGGCAGAAATAATAGCACAGATGCTTCCCTAGCTTGGAAGCTGTAAGAGTGGGTATATACGCTAAAAATCCAGGATTTGTTCTTAAGGTACCCCATTATTGTAGAGCACACACTAGTACAACATGTAAAACTTTAAGGTACATTGCCATTCTAATGGTACATATTTGATGCTGCCCAGATACTATCACCTCATGACAATTAGGACACCCCAGAGTGCATAGCCAGCTTATGAACTTTGAATTCTCCAGAGTGGATCAGCGTAAGAAAGAGAGCAAGTCCTGGGGCTGTCCCTGAGATCAGCAGGCTGGAGCTCTTCAGAGCTCTAAAGAAGCAGTGGCTAGATCCTCTCAGAAGGTCTCGGCTACTCCCTATCAGAACTTTCTGCATTATCTGGACTGTTGATTATTGGCAGATCTTTCCTAACAATCCAACTTCGTCCTGGGTCTCACTTTCTCATGACTCCAGGATAGATGGTGACATAGATTGAAACTAAGACACATTCTGATGTGTTGTTTGTCTATACGTAGTTTCGCCACTGTCAACCTAAAAGTATGAGTGAGCATGTAAGTCCATAAGGAAATGGTTGCAGGAATAGCCTTCCCAAGATCATCAGTGAAAACACAGACCAAATTGGTGAATGTGGTAGAGACATAGCACAAATGTCCCTCCTTACTCCAGGCAACCGACTGTATTTCCTTCTTTGCTATGTTTTTCTGAGAGATTCAGGTCTCAAATAAAATACCAAATAACCCTAATGAGGCAGCAATTTAGCTTGAATCGGCAATATTCTATATGCATTTACCTCACAGTGTGAACTGAGCAAAGCTCCCCTTGTGTGAAGGAGCAGGTACCTCATTTGCTGTCTTGGGCTGAGTAGTTGCCATACTTAAAAGAACAAACATGATTTTCCCTAGGACATAACTTTCAGTATGCTGTGGTCAGTTTTCAGGCTAAGCTTTTCTATTAGTCATCTGGCATTCTCCTCAGAGCCCACATAGAAACCCCACTGCCTCCACACTACTGAACACATCATGCAAAATACCACCACCTCAAAGAAGCCAAATGTCCTGAACTCCATGGGAGAACACCACAGAGGACCCAGCTCCAGGCCTGACCTCACAGCAGACAGCATGACCAACCCTCTACACATAGCACAGGGTCATCTATCTCAAGGGAGCTCCAGGCCCCAAATAAGTCATAACCCACTATCCCTAACATTGTCTATTGGGGCTGGAGAGAGAGAGAGCTAAGTGGTTAAAGACACTTGCTTGCAATGCCTGACAACCCAGGGTTCAATTTCCCAGTATCCATGTAAAGCCAAATGCATAAATGGCACATGCATCTGGAGTTTGTTTGCAATGGCAAGAAGCCTGGGTATACCTATTTTCTCTCTCTTTCTCTCTCTCCTTCCTTCCTTCCCTCTTCTATCTCTCAAATAAATAAAAATATTAAATTTAAATTTTTTTAAAGAAAATCAGATTTAAATGAATGTCAAGGATAGTAATGCAGACAACCACCAACATTGATGGTAGAATGTAGGGACAGGGCAGAACCCTCAAACCAAGCCTCTCCCCCACCCTCTCTGCTCTGGAACTATGAATTTCCCTGGTCTTCTGCTTTATACTGAGTAGTTCGTTTGGTGGTGAATTGTATGTGAGGTTCCTCTCTTCCTTGTTGACAAACAGTTCCATAGGCTAACACAAGGCCAAGGAAGCAGCTTAGTTAAAATTCCTCCTGCCTCAATTTTTTTTTTTGAGATAAGACAAAAAGAACAAAGATGGTTCAGTGGGCTTTGCTGGGATCTGCTTACAGGAATTTCTGGGCTCTGAGGCTGGAGGTTTGCTGTGATGATTTGTATTGATGGTAAACTTGACAGGACTAGAATCACCTGTGAGGGATTATATAGATTAGGTTAGCCTCTGTGCATGTCTGTGTGGGATTATCTGGATCAGGTGAATTAAGGTGAGAAGGCCCACCTTAACTGTGGGTAGCACCATTCCATGGGCTGGGGTCCTGGAGTAGATAAAAGAGAGAGCTGCATTCATTGCTCTCTGCTTCCTCACTGTGCTGAATATGACCAGCTGCCTCAAGCTCCTCCTGCCATGCCTTTCTCCCCACCAGCCCCATCATGGAACTAAATGGAAACAAGGTTCCTCCCTTTAGCAATTACATGTTTGCTGCTGGGAAAAATAAGGAGGAAAAGGGTTTCTTTCAGCTTATAGTTTCAAGGGAAAGTTTATCCCGGTGGGGAAAGCAGGGTAGAGAAGGAACCTGGCTCACATAATCATCTAACAGCAGGAGGGAGGAAGCAGCAAGAGTGAACTAGCCAGCATTAGCCAGGGGCTGGATTATAAAATCCCAGGACCTGTCCCCAGTGACACCTTTTCCAGCAAGGCTCCACCAGCTGGGGATTAAGTATGAAGTTTAATCACAAGTCCCTGAGGCTATGAGGGACATTTTATCTGAAAATCACCACGTTCCTTTAAGCTGATTTTCACCAGGTATTTAGTTCCAGCAACAAGAAGGTAAATGAAACAGTTGCTTCACAGAATTGTAAGGTGAGAGATTACTCCTTCCAAAGAAGAAGTTGGTCTTCTTTGGGATGACTTTCTGCAGCCTGAGGAGCCATTGAGTGGATGGAGTGACACGCAGGAGCTCTGTGGCTCTCAGAAGTCAATGCTGTCTTCTGTCTCTGTCTTTTTCTTCCCCTGGGTTTCTGGATCTGGATCTCTTCCTGGACAGACAGTTTCTTGCTAGCGCACCTTGGCTGGTCACAGAGGTTGTGTAACTAGAGCAGCCTCTTTCACTGACATTTATCTTCACTTCACAGGGGAGAGCTAAACATTATGTGCATATTTTAATCAAAATAAATCATTCTGTATTGTGTATGTGGTGTTTGCACGTGTTTATGTGCACATGCACGTGGAGGCCAGAGGTCAATATCAAGTGTCTTCTTCAAGGGTCTCTTACTGAGCCCAAAGCTCACCAATACAGAGAGGCTAGGTAACCAGCAAGCCCAGGATTCTCCTGTCTCCACCACCCCAGCATTGAGATGTAGCTTTTCTGTAGATTCTGGGATCTCAGCTCAGGTTCTCATGCCTATGCAGCAAACACTATTGGCTGAGCCATCTCCTCAGATTCATTTTCTATTTTATAACTTTTTACTCACAGCCAAAACTTTTACACTTTAAAACCTCAAAGATGCCACCCTCCCCCAACCGCTGCTCAATCACATCTTAATAGTCTGATTTGTTCCTTGTCTTGGCCCAGGAAGAATGTGGGTGGCTTTCCCGCATAGCACTGAGTTCAGTTCTATGGCCTTCTGTTCACCACTGGAAGAAAGCACATGTAGCCATTACCAGTGGGGTGCTCAGGCCACCTTCGCTATAGGACAATGTGTTGCTTGCCATTATCCCTCCCTTGAAGGTAAGACTTCCATCCTGCCTTCTTCCCAGCCTCTGGATAGTGTCCTCGCTCTTCCAGAGGCTGTTTCATCCCAGGCTGGGCTGATATATCGCCCAAATGTGTGGCTCTCTGCTCCCCTCAGCCATTTCTTCTCTCCTCTGTCACCCCCTCCCAGTGTTCTTTATTCTGCAATCTCATTCTCTGGTTCTTCAGTTATTTATCCTCAGTGTCTGATTTCTTTCTCTTTTCTTTTTTGTGTGTGCATATGGTTGTGTGTTCAAGTATGTGCGTGCATATCACATGTGCATTTCACTTGTGTGTGCAAGTGTGCATGTGGAGCCTAGAGGACATCCTCACGTATCATTCCTCAGGCACCATCCATCTTTTGTGAGGCAGCATCTCTCTGTCCTGGAGCTAACCAAGTAGGCTAGACTGGCTGGCCTGTGAGCCCCAAGGACTCACCTTGTCCTGAGTTCCTAGCTCTGGGGTTACAAGTGCATGCTACTACACCTAGCTTTTCAGTGTGGTATTTTTTCCTTTCTGTCATTCTTTCCTTCTAGATTATTATCCTTATTAAAACATGATAACCTTGGTCAAATAATGAAGATATAACATGATATCATTAAGTTAAAAAAGAACAAACAATAGAAAGTTTCCAAACTATAAATTTTGTTTTTGAAATTCTGTATTTCTATGAGCCTAATTTATTTCCTGGTTTTAATTTTCAAAAATTTCAAATCTACTGAAAATTCTGCTAAAAATGGTACAAGAAACACAATTATAGCCTTCACCTTTGTGTAACATTTGTGAACACTTTGCTCCATTTGATATGTGTGTATGTGTGTGTGTATTCCTTATTATTTTTCTTGCTGAGCCAATTAAGAAGAAGTTATAGATATTGTAACCCTTCATCTCTAGATACTTCAACATGTTTCTCTTAAGAAAACTTTCTCTCCATAACCATAGTATGATTATCAAGTGAAAAAGTCCTAATAGTGGTCTATTCTGTTGCTAATGGTCCAGCCCTGTGGGCTACTTTAATAGTCTGAGAAGAATCTACATTTGGCTTTCATTTACAACATCTAAAAGTAGGGTTTCATTACAGCTTTCACCAAAATGCACATGAACCCTAATGTCTGGTGGCCTTGCCACAATACTCCCCCTCTTCTTATTCCTTTAGTTCACTTATAAAGCACAGATAACAGCAAACACATTTACCAGCCAAGGGAATTTAGTTGAACTATAATTTTATCATGTTAAAGCCGCTGAAAGAAATATTGGGGTGCACATTCTATACCCACAGAGACCAGTGACTTGTTTGGAAATAGCTGGCAGAGATGTGGGATAATATTTTGATATTAATTAATTTTGTGAGGACTCACATTTAGGGCTATAATCCATCTTGTTTCTTCCAGGGAGGCATTTATACTAGAGAGCCCATTTACACAAGGACAGAATGATGTTGAAATGGAACTGATAGCTCTTTGTTGTGTTCTAAAGGGAAAGATATGTGCTTATACATATGTCAACAAGCAAGCGGACCATGTGCAACCTTGCTGGTGTAAGAGCATCTGTATTTCTGCAGCCCAGACAAACAGCTCTCCGTGACAATGGGTGAAGCCCAAGGTTGGATCTGAAGATGATTTCACCTACACAGGTGGACTAAACCAAAACAGAAACGCTTTTCTAGTGACCCATCCAAACAAATCAGTGCCTCGGAATTTGTACCTTTTCCGATTTGGTTGTTTTCTGTCGACATTAAGAGGACATCCAGTCTGTTGCCAAAAGGGATTTGTCCTTTTTATCTAGTCAGGAGAGTGCTTGAGCTATTTGCATTTCTGAATTGCTTAGCTGCCCAAGCATGCTCCGTGTGTGCTGTTTGAAATGTGTCATTGAGGCACGTGACTGCTGTTCTCAAGCTGATGTTGGACTTTCTCCAACAAATATGGATTATGTTAAAGTCGGTTCTGAATTGACGAGGATATGTTAATAACTCCCAGATGGGCATCTCTCTGCTCTCCAGCAGGGAAATGCAAGCAGTCTAAGGCAGGAGCAAGTGTTTGGCAGGTCCATCATTCCGTCATTAAAGGCCACATTATTACTCACAACTGTGCTTGCATGACAATGGCAGCGATGAGCTCAGCTCACAGTAATGAGAGCTAGGAATTTGCTTTTAGGTGGATTATTGGCCAGGTGCTAAAAAGATTTTGCTTGAAATTTCCTTCTTCCTAAGACAAATAAGGCATTTTGAGTGCATCAAAGGGGCACCTCTGGAGGTGGGTGTTTATGCGATTCCTTAAGGACCAAGATAGGTGAAAATAGAAGCCCTGGGCTACAGCATAGCCCTTGCCCTGCTCTGCAACTTTCCTCAGGGACTGTCCTAGGCTTGTGGCTTTCAGTGCCCCGTTCCTACCCTAGCTAGTCCCAGGGGAAACAGTTCTTTACATTAAAGTTGTTTACGTTGTGGTTATGATGTTCATGGCATATTTTCTTTGTTCTTGGTCCTTAAACTGTGGGTAGTATTTTTTAACAGTATTTTTTTAAAGAAATGAAAAAAAGTCTATCTTCTTTAAAAAAAATATGTGCACATCTCTGTATGTGTGCATACATGTACGTGCACACGTATGCATGTGCGTAGAGGCCAGTAGACGACCTTGGGTGGTGTTCCTCAGGAATACTGTTTTGCTCTTTGGAGAATCATTGGCCCAGAACTCATCAATTAGGCTGGACTGGCTGGCCAACCAGCCGCAGGGATCCTCCTGGCTCTGCCTCCCCAGAACTGGGGTTAAAAGCAAAAAGCACCACACCTGACACATGTTTTTACATGGGTTCTAGGGATCAAGCTAAGGGCCTCATGCTTACAAGGTGAGCGCTTTACTAACTGAGCCATCCCCCTGCCCCGTATCTTCTATAATTGTACTTTTAATCCAGAAGAGAACCGAGTATATTTGATGTCAAATTCTAATCTGACAGTTGTTTCCTCAGAATATATAGGCTGCAGTCTCTGTGATTACGACAGTTAATTGCAATGAAACTGGATATTACAATGAAAAGGAATATCTTGACAATAAAAAAATAATCATCACTTTGGTAATTGTGGCTAAATTTATTTTATTTTAGTAGAATGGTGAGACACTATAGGGTTTCCATTTACAAAGTAAATGTTGCATGTTCATTGCTTTTTTTAGGATGTAAAATAATTTCATACCCCAATATAAATATTTCAGTTTGAATCCCTGAGAATAAAAAAAAATGTAACTGAAACCATTCAACTGTAGATGATAAGCTTTCTCCTTTGCTCTAGGTATCTTTTTCAATAACAAATAATTCAGCCACAGAGAGTTCACCTGCTTTTCCGTCAGGTAAGTTTTATGATGTCATTCATCTACATAGACATATCTGTACGCTCTCCTTTTACTCTCTTTGTAGCAACTCCAAGGAATATAAAAGTATAAACCCACATCTGCCAATAACATTATGATGAACCATTTAAGATTTGGGTTTTTTACAAGGCAGCAATACTACATGCCATTGATTCCCAGAATACACTGGTATGCTTTTAATGCTAACAGTCTGAATTTTAAAATATATCATTTTAAGTTCTTACAGAATATCAAAAGATCAGCAAAAGATTTGATAGCACTTTTATACTGAGGCCTGCCGGAAGAGGGCTTGGAAGGTGTTGGAGCATGAAAGTTAACATTTTGGATATTCTAGGAGGGTAGAGAAAAGACAATCGCCCTCACATGCCAGATGTGGTCACAAACACCTGCAATCCTAACACAGGGATGCCGAGACAGGAGGATTGCCATAAGTTTAAGGATAGCTTGGGCTACAAATGTGAGATTTTTTCCAGAAATGAGGGAGGGAGGGAGACCAGCTCAAGGGTGTCCTGAAGGCTGACTTGACTGCAGCTGCCCTCAGACCACCCAGAGGGAGAAGGATTTCTGCCCCAAACTGAATGTAAGCTCTCCAGGATCTTTTAAAACATGTTATGTTATGGTTTCTTAACGGTGAATATGATGAAGTATCTATAGTCTGCTGCTTCTCACAACCTCAGAGGTGCATGTTTTATTGGCAACACCCTCAGCTCTCCTTTATGTCAAGTGATGCAAGGGGCAGAGTGGCAGATTTGGAGCTACTACCCAGCTGAACATGGCAGAGCACCAAAAAGGAGAGAGCTTGTGCTTGAAAGATGCTACTGCTTATCAACAGTGGGTATTTCTTGTCTTCAAACCTTACTTTTGTACCATTAATATTTTATCAAAGAGCTTTAGTTAATGAATTTCTGTTTGAGGAAGTTTGGGGAGTTAGCAGATGTGATAGAAATGGAAGACCCTATATTTTAATGGCCATTAAGTTGAAACTATCTGAGATACTCTACCAGACCCCAATTAGTTAGCTGAATTTCACCAGTGGTTCTTCATTGTCATTAGGAATTAATTAGGCAGCTACGGACACTCTGCAACTCACAAAAGCAGCTCTCCCCTTTTCGGGAGGAACTTCGATTTCTGCGGTGGTGATCTGTGATGTTGCTCTATTACCAAGTGTATTAAGCATTCTGGAATAAAGTCCTTGGCATTTGGAAAAAAGCATAGCATCCTCTTCCTCAGCAACTATGAGGGACACCGCACAACATTTACATCAAAAGACACCTATCCAAAGAGGTGAGTGACATGGCTGGTCTGCCATTGCAGTTGAGGCTTTTGATACCCTTTTAAGTGCTGTGCCACCTTGGCAGAATATACCCTGCCAACACAAGAAGTTAGAACATTGGGGAGCCTGAGGAGGGTGTCCCTTACGTAAAAGCACCCAATGGTTTTAAGTGCAAAGGTGAACCCAGGTAAAGGGTGGTATCTTTCTCTCACCTTTCCTGTCCTTTACCACAGAGTACAGTGTTCTGCTCATAATGGTTCTCAACTTTCTGGAATGTTAAAAAGAGGCTTATAAGAGCAATTGAAAGTAATATGGGCATTTTAATATCGTGACACTTAATGCTACATAAAACCTTTGTTTCCTACAGGTTTATTGAACTGGTGTATTAGATTTCCTGCTGTATGAGCAGGAAGATTATGGTGGCTTAGGTCTAAGTATGCTTTGGGGAGACATTTTGTATTTTCTCTATAAATAGTCTTTCTAAAACAACACAATTGTGTAACTATTAATGTTTATATTGCATTATACATCTCCCAAAGTTTACTATGCGTAGTATAGAGCGTGGTGACCAAAAGAAATGCTTTTGTCTATGAAATATACTGGGTATCACCATTATTAAAGTAAATCTATTTTGTATATTTTTCACCCTTACATTACTATGTTCATAAGCTTCTAGAAGCTAGGTATATACAGATATAGGTATTTACATTTATATCTGTACATTCACATGAATACAATCATATGTCATGTTCTAAAATAAAAGTAGTAGCAGAATTTAAAAACTAAATTTAAATGGAAATAATGATGTCTGAGTAAGTGTAGAATAGGCAGAGAACTTAAAAAATGGTGGTTTTAAAATGCATGTTTTTAGACGGCCCACGGAGGAGGATATCCAGCTGACTGGGGATGGGGAAGGGGGGCAGCGGGGAATTAGGGATAACAACTCATGGTTGGCCCACTAAACAATGTAACCTATTATGAACAATAAAGAAAAAAATGCATGTTTTTCACAAATGAAGATTATAAAAGGATTATTATTTAGAGCATGTATCAAAGTTTATTTTAATATTGAATTAATTTCTTTGACTTACTGAAAGTAATCAAATTGCTACTTCTCTAATTAAATGTGCATTTTTCAAGAGCTATTATAAAATTAGCCTCACAAGGGTGGGGCAACATGTATCCCTGTCAAACTATAGCCCAAGTTTCAACTTGGACTACAATTTTGTGCAGATTCCTGGGGAAACATAACCTATGGTGAAATTCCATTTCTTTGTGTGAGTAATTTAATGAGCAATTTCTCCAGAATTTATAAGAAAAGGACCCCAGATCTAGCACGACGGGTCCCCCCAGAGCTACTTTTCCATCCATACATGAATAGCCAGGTTCATTAGGCTCAAAAGCATTGCTCAGGCAAAACAAATGGTGAAGCCAGTTCCATCCAAAGAAATGAAAGATGACCTTCTTCAAGCAGCAGAAATGAGATGTGCTGGGCCTACCTTGGATCACTTTCAGCTTCAGATAGAACATGACGTGTGGGTAATCTGCAATTTGCTAGGGGCATTGTTAGCATGCTTTGCCTCCAGGGTAGGATTTTAACCAGGCCGCAGGCAGCTGTGCGTTTGGTGACTGGTCCACATTAGGCATACAGAACCCCTGCTATTACGCTGGTGAAACCTGTGCCAAGGCCCCTGGCGACAGGCTGAAGGTATTAGGTCAGATGAGTTACATTAAGTGGCGAGTGATAAATTCAAGATGACAATTCAAAACAGCAGTGTTTCTTCTAAGTAATTAATTCCAGTGGTGCCCGAGGCAGCGTGCGCTTGCTGCCCCTGGTGTGGCAAAGCTGCGTAGCTAATGAGAAAACATTACAGTGAGGATTAGGGGCTGGTGCATTCTGGCAGGCTGAGGTCACTATGATTAGGAAATATTAACACAGACTGACTGTGATAAACCATATACGCCCAGGCACGTTAATTTGTGTTTTATTAATGTAGATACTGTGGCACACTGTTCAGTGTGGTGGTTCCCTAAGTAGCCTGGAGTGACATTTCCACTTTGGGTCTTGGGTAGCCCCTCACAGCCTGATGGAGATGCCAGCGATGGGGACCCTTTCTCCTTGTCTATGGAAAGTGTCTTCAGAGAATCTGTGAAATGATGGGGCTGTTTTATCTTCCTAGATGTGACTTTATCAAGACCTTTTGTATTTGATTTGTCCTCCTGCATAAGAAATGCGCTGAAGTGTCTGTATGGTGATCTTGTCAAGCAAGGGGCAAGACTTCGCCTTCCTTCACTGAGTTTGTCCTTGGAGAGGGGATGGTGAGGCCAGCTCTCGTTTCAAAGGGCTATCAAGGTTTTAAAGGACTTGCTCAGGTCTCTTCTCACTGCCAAACACTCCTGCCAGCTCTGCAAAGGAATGGTTGCCCTCCAGCATAAAACAGGAGTGGCTTGAGGCCAGAGGAGTGAGGAATGGGATGAAATGAGTTCACACCATCAGGCTTAGGGTTATGCCTGGAACTCAGTACCCAACCCACCTCATATGTTACTAACCTGGGAAGGAAGCTGAGACAATCATTCAAACTCTTCCTATAAAACTCTCAGAGAAGATTGTGCAGAGCTATGTGCATGTCTATGTAGACATGCACACACACAATTTTGCCTCTTGTGAGAGACTTTCAGTTTGAGCAGATGCAGATGTCTTATGGTGTATTAGATAGATCGACCATAAAATACCTCCTAAACACTGCCCCGAAAAATCAACTGCTTCTAGAGGTCAGACTGTTTCCTTATCACTTGCTAAAAAGCGGCTGTGGTGTTGGTACTCAGCTTTAGGCTGTCCACAGGGGTGTGAGTGTGTGTGTGTGTGTGTGTGTGTGTGTGTGTGTGTGTTTGTGTGTTTGTGCATGTGTGGAAGCTGATGAGAAGAAAAGCCATCAGAAACATGTGTCCCCTGCAATCTTGAAGATGTACCAAACATATCTTTGTGTTCCCAGCTTGTTAGTTTATTAAGAAACCAGTTAGATAGTAGCGAAAACAAGACAAACTATAAGTATAATATATTTTTCTTAATTCCATAGAAAATATGAGATTGATCTTGTATTAGTGTGAAGTGTAGCCAGTTCTATTTTCTAGAATGGTAGAAATAAATGGTAGAAATAAGGAGGCCTTTCTGGAGGCTCTAATTCTCAACAGTACCAATTAAAAACCACTCATAATCATATATACTATATAATATAGTATATAGTCAATGTAATAAAATATAAAAAATATAAATTCTTGGCATATTTATGTATGAGAGAAATGTCCATAACTAGCAAATATATTTTGAAGTGATGATTCAAAACCATACCAAGCAATTTCCACATGACCTTTTCCACTCTAGGAAGTGGGCAGGTGGCCTGGTGATGAGCTCCCTGAGCAAGGGAGACATGGGAGATCAGGCTGTTCCTGGTATTGTCATAAAAGGCATAGTGACTTCACCCATGTGATGAGAAGCCATGAATTTGGGTGATCTCAAATGATTTTTTCATATATTGTCAATAATTAGATACATTGTTTGAGCAAGTCTTATGATGGTCTCCCCATTTCCCTCCTCCCGGTTCGCACCCCTCTGGGGGCCCTCCTAAGTGGGCTTGCTGGACCAGTCCATCGGATAGGGGGTTATGGATTACCAAATGATTTTTATCGGTGCATATATATATGTCTTGTTTGTGTCTTTTTGTGTGTGTGTATGCATGCATGTTCACGTGTATGATGGTAAGCATGTGTCTGCCATGGTGCACATGTGGAGGTCAGAGGTCAAGATAGAATTTGCTAATTATGGCCATTTCCTAAATTATTTTTCTCTCATGCACAAATATGCCAAGAAATTATTTATAGAAACTTGGTGTGTTGGTCCTCACTTTCCACCTCTATTTTTTGTGGCAGGGTCTTTCATTCACCACTCTCAACACCAGGCTAGTTGGCCTGTGAGTTTCCAGGATTCTCCTGCCTCTACCTCCCATCTCACCATAGGAACCCTGGGATTACAGACATATACTACTGCATCCAGCTCATGTGGGTTCTGGGCACTCAAGCTTGCACATCAAACTTTATCCACTTTTTTTTTTTAACAAGGTCTCATGTAGCATTGGCTGACCTAGAAACAGCTAGAGATGACCTTGAACTCCTAGATCCTACTACTTCCAACTCCACTGCTGGGATTATGAATGTGTACCACCTCTAGTCCAGTGTCCCAGGACTTAAAATTTATATTTTAACCTTCAAAGAATCTTGCCCCTTTTTTGCCTAAATTTTCACAGTTGAATAAATGAGCATTATAGTAATTATTTTCTAAAAGCTCAAAAAAATCTACTGCAAATCAAATAGAACGTGAAAAGTGTGTAAGAAGATGTATTTTAAAGATATGACCCTAAACTGACTGCAACTTTAGGAAGTAAGTAGGTTGCATTAGCTTTGTTAAGTGCTTAGAACAGCATCTTATTAAATTTCTGTCATAATTAAAAAATTTATTGATAATTTACATATATAAACATAATGTAAATTGATCATAATCTTTTTACACTTCTTTTTAATCTCTCCCCATCCCCTTCCATTGAACCCCTTCTCTTTCTTTTCTTTCTTCTTTCCTCCTTCCTTCCTTCCTTCCTTCCTTCCTTCCTTCCTTCCTTCCTTCCTTCCTTCCTTCCTGTGCTGGGAATCAGACTCAGTGTCTCTCACTAAATAAACTAAATAAACCCCACTACTGAGCTGTATCCTCAATCTGCACTTATTCTTTAAATATCCACATACTGACTTGTAGTTTGGATTATTGTCATGTATTTAACAAGACTTCCATTCATTTCCTGTTCTTTATAACTTTCCTGCATGTGAATACATTTTAACATATTTTAAAATATTTTATTTATTTGAGTGTCAGAGAGAGAGAGAGAGAGAGAGAGAGAGAGAGAGAGAGAGAGAAGCAAATAGGGAGAGAGAGAATGGGTGCACCAGGGACTCTAGCCACTACAGCAGAACTCCCAATGCACATGCCAAATTGTGCATCTGGCTTTACATGGGTAATGGGGAATTGAACCCAGGTCCTTAAGTTTTGCAGGCAAGTACCTTAACCACTGAGCAATTTCTCCAGCCCTTAACACATTTTTGATTTTGCTTGTTTTGAACAAATTTATCAATGAAGCCATATTGTTTATGTGCTTCTGTGACTCACACTATTTGCTGTACATTATTTTGTGAAACTTACCCATGATTAATGCATGTAACTATAGTTAATTAGTTTCCACTCTCCTATAGTACTAGTTCATTGGATGAGTGTACCACAACTTGTTCATCTTGTCCCTCATTGATACACAGTTGTTTCTGTTTTTATTGCTAACATAACAAATGTAATTTTGCACATTCTTGTTTGTTCTTATTTTTTGTGTTTATGTGGGCTCTCTGGAATACAGTTGCTGTTATTGGGAATGTGCCATTTTTATATGAAGTCCTTATCACAAATTAAATGATCACTAAGACTATATCAGAGTCTTGCTGTTAGGTTTAAGATGTGCAAGAGTCTCTGTTGTTGCACATCATTCAATGTTAGCAGTGTTGGAATTCTAGGTTTTGAAAAGCTTTAGCCCTGGAGACACTGAGTGAGTAGGTCTGATTTGGCCATCACATGGAGGGTTCTGGGAATCGTGTTTTACTAAATCTCTGGTGGATGAGGTGCTCAGCCCGATCTGAAACCATAGACCAGAATGACCCAGACCACTTACAGTGCGTTTCCATATTCCCTTGTTGCCTAAACCAACACCATCACCTTGGTCTGCAGAGTTCTTTTCATTTTCATTCTTACACATAGCTCTGAATCAGGTCCTTATCACAGACGGTATGACGTAGAAATTACACAGACTTGGGAGTGAGCCTAGGTTCAAAAACTGGCTCTGCCATTTCCTAGCAGTGTAAGAACTATCTAACTATCAAATCATGATATAACTTACGGACAACAGGGAATGTGAAGATTAAGAGAAATCTTATATGTATGTAGTGCTCTTAAAAGAGTGCCCGACACAAGCACTACGCCAATGTTATCTTACTATTGTCATTATTGCCGTTGCTGTTATTGTTCATCTCCTAGTACGATCACCATATTCCCCACTGTTGGGCACATACAATGGTCCTTCTTGCCTGTCTCGAGGAAATAATCCATTAAATGGCAAAAGGCATTCACTTCATTTAAGAGAACTCTCTTTTCTTCCCATTCAACTGTTGCTTGTCAATAGTGATATTTACATGTTTTAAGGTAATTGCCACTTAGGATTCTGGCTACAAAGCCGATGTTTATGTTTGTCTCACTTAAAACTAAGCTTATAATCAAGCTGGAATGTATAGGCCTGTAATCCCAGCTACTTGGGAGGCAGAAGAATCATAAATTCAAGGCCTGTGTTTGGTATTATGAGTGTTTATGTTTTCTTGGTGCAAGTACTCCCAACCATAAAGATTATTTGCATAAGCCTCACTTGTCCAAAAATACCATTGTACATAGAAGTATACTTGATATCCTGCCCCCACCTCAGCCTTACAC